>VYZM01010756.1:686989-700167 GCA_013398915.1 Dromas ardeola | reverse complement strand
AAAAAAAAAAAAAAAGAGTAGCTGATGGTCTACCTGAGGTACCTCAATACCTTGGTGAGTCCAGCCCTAAGAGATGCACATACAGAGGAAACGGCTGCCAGCGAAGGAATGAACTCAAGTTTGTCAGCTTTCTATTTAACTACGTAGTCCCTACGCCCTCCTGCACACCTTAAACCCATTCTGCTCAGAGAGTAAAGCACGAGAGCGTAAGAATCGAGATGAAAAGCCTGACTGTCAGACTGCCAACGATCCCACTCCTACTGCCCCCTCGATTTTTTAAACTCGGGAAGGTTTTGGCAATGGGCATACAAGCAGATCATGCCACTCCTTCAGTAAGTTTTCTGAGTCATCTCAGCCTCATTCCAATAAAACTTTTATTTCAGATCATATCAACGCCTTGGCCCCACCAAAGTTTCATTGCTCTTTATTATTCTTTCTACAGTATCTGACTGAGGTACAGTTTGAATATTCATGTGTAGGACTCATTTTCACCTGCTGTTCCTTAATTTATTTTTAACAGCATAACTCAAATGCTCTGACTACAGACTCTGCCCTTTATATAAAATATAAATGCATGCACCGCTAGACACGCAGATATAAAGAATGAAGGATGAGTGAGTAAAATCAGTGTCTGAGATGCGTCAGATGGTAATAATACTACCCATGCCATAGTTTGTTTATCTGACATTTCTTCAACTTGCGGACCTTGTTTGCTTTTTTGCTTAATATATAGCTACGCAAGGTAATTAGAAAATATGTAATTTCACATAAAGTTTCTTGATTTATAGCACAATTCGGTGTTTCGCCCACTTCTCATGTTCTCTCATGATTTTAACCTATGAAAGGAACAGAACATTTTCATGGAAAAAAAAAAAGTCACAAGGACTCCCAAATACTAGATACGCTTCTTTGAAAGGTAATTAAAGTGGAGAAAAAGCCTTCTAGTAATTCTTGAAAGTAAAGCACGCACCAGCCATACTGACTTCAATCTACTAATGCATAAGCAGAAAAAAACCACTATAACAACCAACATACTCCGTATTATTTCTAAAAAAACCCTAGTGACTGGCAATGGGAAA
Organism: Dromas ardeola; assembly: GCA_013398915.1. Taxonomy (NCBI): domain Eukaryota; kingdom Metazoa; phylum Chordata; class Aves; order Charadriiformes; family Dromadidae; genus Dromas; species Dromas ardeola. The sequence continues at coordinate 699,088 of VYZM01010756.1, read as the reverse complement.
ATAGCTACTTCTGAAATGAATCTTTAGATACACACACACGCAGACACTTTTGAAATATGATGGATAGTAAAGGACCAGGGGTCTAAATCTAGCAACTGGTTTAGGATTCTATATAAGTCATGTAATTCCTTTAGCATACAGAAAACAGCTCTAAAATGACATTCTTTAGTAATGTGTGTGTCAAAAAAAATATAATTTAGAAATCAGAAAGTTTGCATGCATAAATATACATATATATACTTAGCACTAGGTGATAGTCATTCCTTTACTATAAACCCATGAAAAGAACATTTCTGTAGATGGACTGTACAGATAAATAAGGTGAACAAAAGAATGGTTCTGCGAAATCTTTCAGCCTCCAGAACTGTAAAGGTAAGCACAAGCCTTGTGCCAAGATGCATCGAAAAGAAAGAAAACCAAAAGCAGATGCTGGTCCTCCAGAACTCTCCATTATACCAAGTAACCAACTCCAGACCCCAACCCAGATTGTGGCTGAGACATGGCAAAAACATTTCACTCCAAGACAACAATGCAGCTGAAGATGGCAATTAACCTCCATGTTAATGTTATAGTGGTTTGGTTTTTTTCAATTACAGTTATTTTCTTTAAGTCAGTCATGTTATGGAATGAATGGGTAATTACAGGGTGTTTGGTTTATTGATGTCAGATGTGCTGACTTTATCAGTGGGTAAGGAACGACTTTGATTCAGCATCATCTCACCAAGTCGTACGTCCAAAACCTGGGCTATGGAAGATGACCTGCAGTTTTTAGCTTGCTTGCTCATTTTGTTCACGTTTACTCTTTCCTTTCTTACCTGCAATTCTAAGTCTCGGGACCTGCCTTGTATCAACCAGTTTCTAATTCTACTCAAAATTTTACTGTAAATGCTCTAAGATACATCCTGAGGCCTTTCTTTAGTCTTTCGACACAATCTTTTCAATCAAGTAACCGGGCCTATTAACAGATTACTTTGAGTTACGAAGCGAGAAACTAAAATACAGATTCCAAACATAGTCCAGACCTCACTGCAGAGTCACAGAACGTAACACGTTCTCCCAAGAACTATCTGTTCTCAGGCTGATAATCCTAAAACGTGAGGTTTTTTTCAGTGAAAAAATGAGATCAGGATGCTGCAGTTCACAGTGAAAGCAGGAAGGGGATGCAGGTTTCAGAAACACCCACAGCCTGAGGCGTCTCCGACAGCAGGTGTAAGGACTTGGCATCTAACGGCCGCCTTTTGAGCAAAGGGGGTATAAATAAGTAAAAATTATTGACACTTTAGGTTCAGAGGGGAAGAAACCAAACTGGAATTAAATCAACAAATAGAAGTCAGACCTGGAAACCTTTATATTCACTCTGGCTCCCTTCTCTCAGTTTCTATCTCCTTTTTCTGAAAACCGAGATTATGTCATTTTCAAAATGTTTTCCAGTTGCCACACTGATTTCCTCTGCAGCGTAAGCCATTGAAACTCATTTTCAAAGATGAGATTTTGTACTGCTGTTTTTAAAGGACAGTGGTCCTACTACCTTCTCCATTTAATTCCTTCCCTATTTTAGGTTTGTAAGAACACAATCTCAAAAGTTCTGTAGTACCTATCCCTGGGACTCCGCTGTCCAACATCACCTGGTTTTCATGATGTTGTAATGATGTATTTTCCCCCAAAAGAAATAAGAAAACTAAAAATGTTTATAATTGATCTACAACCTTCTAGTAGTGCTGAATATTTGAAACTGGACAAATTGCTCCATTTTGATATTCCTGGAATTACAGCTTCCTGTAATTAAACCTGAAAATTATTAACCTTGCATTTAGTTAGTGTAAGAAAATCTGCTAATATGTATCTCAACTTCAGCTGCATGAAAATACCTCCCAAAGCAAGACAGAAACAGACTGTCCCAATTTGAATACTTAGAGATCACATACAAGAAGGCCTGGTGTAACCTGCATAAATTGAAGTAAAATTTTCTAAGTGTTCTGAGACCTTGTTAAAAAACAAAGGAAATTCTTGGGAGGTCCGAGCAACGCAACAGCTGCCACCGGGTGAGTAAACCGGGTCTTGAACCCACGGCAAAGGAAATTGCAGCCTCTGGGATTTCACTGTGCAAATGCTGTATTTTTATTTCAGCCTGACTGAACTATTAATTACATTTTGAAAGTTGACATCAAAATCAAGGAGTGAACAGTATTTTTTATCGCCACATCTCCCACCGATGCTTCGATACCTGTCATTACTCTGGTCGGCTGCTGCAAACTCTCAGCAGGCCAGGAACCTTTTTAAAGCACTCGTGATGCACGAGTGGCCCGAATGGAAACAAACTCTCCCCAGTGGTCCTTCAGGTGTGCTGCCAGTCATTTTTGACCCAACAGTGACTTGCAACGATCACAAATTGCACAGTTTTAAAGAAAAGTTGACTTTTATGGCTGGTTTTGTTCTTTCCTTATCGAGTGTTACAGATCTCGTTTTGTTCACTGCAGTCAAGGTGAGGTGTAGCAAGGCAAAGGTTCATTTAGATTATTAATAACAATTGTCTCTGCTTTATACCCCTCCTTCAAGAGAAGAACAGAGAGGAAAGGGAGCAATGGCGAAACACTGGGGTTGGAACATGAAGCTCAAGTTGAGCAGTGAAGTGAAATGGAGAGAATCAGCTGTTGCCCCCAGGTTAACTACCTGCCGCAGGAGCCTAATTGCAAGAAATTGTGCTGTCAGTAAAGACACGACATTGAACAGAAGATGTCCGTACTTGTCTGAGGCCCCATGCCCATGTCTCCTGACCCTATGGAGAGCAGGAGGCAGAGTTTATTAGCAGTGCAGCTGTCCACTGATTAAATTCTGTTTCCCAGCAGTAGGTTACAGAGACCAAGAATGCACAAGGGGAAGAAAAACGAGCGTGACAGGTACAGCAGCTTTCTGTGAGTCCTGAACTGATGTTTTCAGACAAAGAAAGAGAAGGAAAATAGGTGAGAATCCAATTCCTGCCTTCCCCTCAACACACCCACACCTGAGCTCATCAGCCACTCACACCAACCAGAGCAGGCCAACCAAAATCTGGGCACCCCAGTAAGGTCCCCATCCCTTCCTCCGAGGCAGACTGGGAGGAGACATGGAGAAGACTGGGTGCATTGGGAGTTGATAATAAGACCAAAACTCGTGTTCTCCCAACTACCAGCACAGTACAACCTCTCTCTGTAGCCCAGAAAATATTTAAATTCGTTTTAATTTACAAAATATCAATTTGGTAGTATCACAGAACAGCTGAGAACTTCATAGAGTATTTCAGTCTCACAATAAATTGAGACAGTGGCCACTTCTCATGCAACAGAAACAAAACTCCTAATGACGGTGAATCAGCAGTCAGGCTGTTTCCTTTCTGGTTTTCACAGACATTGTTCTTGTTCTACAGATGGAAAACCAAACAGTAAAGTAATTTGTCTGACAATGATTTTTCTCTAGATATTACATTAGAGATGAAGCCTTCTCTATCTCACCTTTATTCCCTATTCCTTCTCTTCCTCCTTAAATTTCCACAGGATGAAACAAGTTTAGGGAAACACACCCACTATCAAAAAACATAGCAAGATAAACAGAGCAAAAGCATTCAAGTGGTTTGCTTTAAATGCACAATTCATGTGTGTGATGGTTCAGGATAAAACAACCACCTCTACAGTGGGTGCTGCTCATCTCTTCAAAGAGACTCTGACAGATGAGCTGTTCTATATGCACCTTCCGTCTCAATGTCCTACACGTGGACATTTCAGGATGACGGACAACTCTGTCCATCCCCGAAGCGCAGCACGTCTTTCTCTGACAGAACTCCTTTGCTGAGCATCACAACTCACACAGCTGCTGCCCATCATATTTCAATGCCTTCCCGGCCTGAATGTGGCATAAATGCCTTTTCAGACGTAAGAGATAAAAACACTGATTAAAGAGTATTTCAATCCTGTAGAAGTGTTTTTGGCTTTGCCCTTTTCCGCAAAAAGAACACCTCCCTAATATTTGGAACTAATTTTTATTTTTTTTTTAAACCAGTTTGGATACCATCACTAGTCCAAAAACAGCGCAGACACAGCTGAAAGCCAGCAATTATACAGAAAGGCATGTTCTGAGAGAAGACCTGCACCAGAGAAATGAGGAAAAAAAAGGAGTGAGACTGATACAATAAAATCACCACAGAACAACCAACCTGTTTGTTGAGATACCTAGAATCAACTATACCCCAAGTCATACACAAAGAAATAGGTGTCATTGTGGCTGATGAACTGAAATAAACTGTTTTGTGGCATTCTCTGAGCAATGAAGGAGGAGGAGCCCGGCCACACAGATGAATCTATTATAAAAGAAAGATGAAATAAGTTAGATAATGGAGTGTGTGCTTAGATAAGCCAGGGACTGAGCTCTCTCAACAGTTAATATGACCCTTTTACTTCAGTTCACAGCACATTAACTTCATTTTTTGATTGATCTGGTTTTGTTTTGATATATTGCAAAACCCATTAAACGTCCTCTGATCTCATAGTTCAACCTTGTTAAACAAAAAAAAAAGAAAAAAAACCAGAAAATAATTTAAAAAAAAATCCACTCAAATGCCTTTAAACGGAGCCCAGATCTATCCGCTGTTTGAAAAACTCGGCAGACCTTTTAATTTGTCACAAAATGTGGCTGTCACTCTCGTGGACTAAAAGTCCTCACGGTGGCCAGTGCCCAAGCTGGAGGAAAAGCCAAAAGCTGCCGGTGAGTGGGACCACAGTGCCTGCCGCAGCACCACCTACCTGTTCTCGCTCCAGCGACATCAGAGCTGCCAAACCCTCACTTGTAAACAACTTCAAGATAATTAAGCACTACTTTTTAGAACAGGTTTATTAGCATCTGTTTAAATGAAATTTTTTTTCATTATGTTACGAAACGGTAAAATGAAAGCTTTCTTCCTCTTATACCTAAAACTATTGTTCCCTAACAAACTTAAAAATAATAATTTAAAACAACAATAAGGGGTAATTACTGGTTTTATTAAAAACATCTATCACAGATACACACAGCAGTGGTATTCCATGTCTGGGAACAAAATGTACATTATTGAGCATTTTGATGATTAAATACAAAAGCATAATTAAATATGCTAATGAAAGTGAGATTACAAAGGAGGTAAACCACTTGTTTTGTGTCAAACAAAGTAAAATATGTGTTTTTCACAAATCTACTTTATTATGTATAAATAAAATATTTATTTTAACTATTTATTTTACTGTTGCGCATATGCATTTATTTTTATTACCTCTTCCTCTGTGTACTTCTGCTGTTATCTTAAAATGGAGTAAGTGGAAGAGGTTATACTAACATATAAGCTAGTTCCTGACAAAACATACGCTACCTCCATAAAAATAAATAAGGTAATCAAAACAGTAGGTAAAAGAGAGGCTTCCTCTTCACAGCCATGGGTCTGTTGAATTTTTGTGGGTGGCAGAGAAAAGCACTGCTCTCGCAGGTAGGCTTCCCCTCATTTGTAACCGGGGCTTCCTTTTATGCCTGAGCAATCAGCAAGGTAAATACTCTATGTTCTTTTGGAAACTTGTTTTGCCAGAACAAAAATTTAAAAAAAAAAAAAGTTAAAATTTCCAGTTTAACTTCTAGATTTGGCAGAAGCAGCTATCACTTGACAAAGCATTGGCTTTGCAGGCACTACTGAAATATCCACATTGCCCTAAACCACTGGAGACTTGTCCATTTTCTCAAGATTCAGGAGCAGCAGCGACTCCCGTTTTCACCAGCTATGGGAAGGCCTACATGAGGAATCTTTATGTGATGGGCACTAGCTGATTCCCTGTACCTGATGGCATTTAAAGGGACTGTCTCTCTACAGCACGCCATATTGGTAGAAGAAAAACAACCCAACCCAAACCAACAACATTTTCAATTGCTAAGAATACAAAGACTGGATAATTACTTAGAGCAAAGTAGAATATGTCACAACCATAATAATGGTAGACAAATGGGGAGTCCTCAGGAGCAGGTAGTTGGAAATTCAGCTAGTGGAGAAGACAGACGCTGGAACTCTACATCAACCAGTTTCTTTTCCCAGTTATTCCCTTAACCAGACCAAGAGACTCTCAAATTCCTGCAGCTGAGCACTGGTTGCAACATACTCCAGAAACACATTTTTAGAACGGGTCTAGGTACAATTTATGACCAGGTGCTTAATTCTAATTTCATGCCCATGCCTGCCTTCCATGAGGGCGTTGAAGCCAGCAATGCAATGCCATTAGTGCCATGCAGGGTTAGCACTTATGTGACTGTGCATATTCGAACAAGTGTTCATTTCCAAATGCTATAGACACTCTTTGGGATAGTGGAGGACAGATAAAAAACTTTGCGCTGAACAAAATCAACGCACTGCATTTAGCCCAATAATTGCCCTTTTCCTAGAATATGGTTGCACTTTTGACTCAAACAAAAATAAAGCGGAATAAATTTATGCCAGAGGAAAGTGTGAGGAGAGCGGAGTGTGAGGGGCAGAACCAGCACTTCTTTAAGACCATTTATATCTGATCAGCATGCCACTAGGAAAATACTCTCAAAGGATTTCAATACAAGCAGGGTGTATGAGAAAATGCAGATCAACCAGTTCTTCAGAAACACTGTCAAGCCTATAAAGAGAATGTAGCTCCTACCACGGCCAGGACTCGTAGTGTAATCTCAACATACAGGCCATAGCGTCAGGATTACAGCAGCCTTGTTAATACCTCATAACATGCATTTTTAAAACGCTCATTGAAATTCAAGTCTTTCTTTTACCCCAAGTATACCTTTTTAAACTCAGCAACCTTCTTTAAAAACAAAACAAAACAAAACCAAAACAAAAACAAACAAAAAACACAACCCAAAAAGCAACTGGATTAATTGCCTGCTCAGAAAATCACTCAATTCTAAATGATTCCAAATTGTTCCTAATACCTGTAATCTCCCTGCTGCCACACGGCACCCTTGCATTACTGCAGGTTTCTATTATCAGACACGCTCGGGGTTTGCTCTCTGTTTCATGCAGAAGGCATGAATCTGCAATAGCCACGATACTGCACCTACAGAAAGGCCAAGGAGCTGGTGGAATCACCGCTAGGCTCACAGCAGAGCTGATTTTATCCAGGAAAATCCCCCAGGGAAACTTCAGATCACTTGCTTCATAAACTTTGAGGAACTTCTGGTTTTGTTGTTTAAAAAAAACAACAACAAACAAACAAACCCCAAGAAGTAGGATTGTTCACCAAAGAATATCAAATTATTGCCGTTCTCTTTTGCTCCATACTATCTTGTAAGGGAAAGCTGTAATTTCCCATTCCCTAATCCCTATTTGCTGTGCAGGCCTGGACACATCCTTTAAACCGCTTCTCAGCTCATTTGCATAGCAAAGCAAGCGATTAGCAGCTAGCTACAGTTTTACAAGAGTATTAGCACAATTCAATTAATAGTGATGGAAGTCACTTGCAAGGGCCATCACTGCACGAAGCTGTGCCTACGTGTACGTGCACCCCCACGCACACATCCACCCTCCACACAGCCAGTTCCACTCGAGGAGCATCTACAGCCACCCCAGAGGATGAAACCAGAGCCTGCCATGAAAAACTTCCTGCAGTCTTCAGAAGGAAAAAGATGAAGGATGTAATAAAAACCACGCAAAGCACATTGGTATTCAGTTTTTAAGCTTCCCTACAAAGTCCTATACTGACACATTTATCTTGGAACTAAAAATCTGAGCCCTGGTTTTAACAAGCACAGGAAGGTCAACCCTCATGGACCTAAAGGTACAGGCGTAACTCTGGGCTGTCTGTAAGACAGAAAATGGTCCCATCCTCATTTACAAGCACATGGAAATGGAGAGGTAGATTTACAGCTCTGCCTTCTTCCTTCATCTCTCCCAGGTAGCAGCAGGGAACTGGTCTCCCACTAGCTAGGAAATGAGATTCATGGTGACCAGAGTGTGTGCTACCACAACCAATAACTCCGACACAAAACAGAGCCAGCCCGTGGAAGGCCTTGGGATGACTGTCTGCTTGCACATGGATCACAGCCGAAGGGAAGCCAGATCACAACGCATCTGTGGGTGCGTTGCCCTCATCTTTGGGTTCTGAGACACAGACGAATGAAACAAGGTTTACAGCACTACTTAAAATTACAACGCTAATGAGCAAGTTAGTTAGTCATGCCCTAAAAGTTAGGGAAAGGCTCATTTGTCCACATCAAGATCATTATACCTTAGAATATTTTTTTTCTTGGGTGAATTAAGTCTCTTGCACTGGCCATTTGTTACTGCATATAAACCCCAAAGAACTGAAGTGGAAAAAAAGCAGTGTGTTTTGTCTTCGGCGACTATGGCTTGATTCTTTGCTGCCATGGCTTTAACAACAAGGCTAGAAGGAAGTAGACGAGCATTCATGTGTGAAAAAAAGCCTATGTTTTTAACAGAATTAGGCAGCTGAGCTCATTTCCACCCCATTAGGATCACTCTATGAGACAGTGCTGCCAATGAAAGCGCAAGAGATTAGTTTTCCCCTCACTAGCTTAAGCAATGCTCTGGGCGCCAAATACAGATCACGACACTTTTCAGGGATATTGCAAAGCTCGTGCAGGGAACTGATCCAGATCCTGCCTTTCAATTTCTCAGCAAAGCCATTTCCACACAAATGCACCACTGTGCCCTGAAAGAGTTTATTTTGAAATGGGAAGAGGAGAAAGGAGGTAGATGCTTATTGGAAATCCATTCGCTGAAAGTGTGTTAAGGAAAGCTAAGAGTTTCTAACAAAAAATCTGTTAATATGTCACTGAAACATTCCAATAACTACTGCCACAGCTCGGCACCACAGGTCTGCAAGTTGCAACAGCATTTATGGCGAGACACACTTTTTGCTCCTTTAATATACCATTGCATTTATATAAAGAAAATACCGTGCTCTTAATTTCATTTTCTTCTAATATTCCTACCTAGAACAAGTGCCAAAAAAGTCAGTTTGATGGTTGGTTGTCCTCCAGCTGTTAATTATTTCCTTCTGTTCAGAGCAGAGGGCAAGAAAGAAGGGCAGAGAAAAAATAGTTGCTGTTTTACTATTAAAATAACAGTATTCCTAACGGAGATGTGTTAGCATTTGCTCCCTAGATGGTTATAATTTATCTGGAGAAGCAGAAGATTAGTAACGTCAGGGATCTCCAATTGGCATCCGTTCAGCTCTACACTCTCAAGATTTACAGATACAACCACTTTCTCCTCCCTCTTAATCTTCAGAAAATCTCCTATGAAACCTAAAATCCAAGACCATTACAGCTACAATGTGAAGCAATCAAGTGTTGGGTCCAGTTAGAACTAAGGCTGCATGGACAATGTGAATTTGGTATGATTTGTGCCTATGCACTCTGCCCCAAGGACTTGTAGAGATTTTTACATGTCTATGGTATCAGGGGACTCAAAAAGAGCTCATCCAACCTCTTCAGTATCCTGAAGACTTACGGCAGCCGCCCTTTAAGGGTAAAATCATCTGTTCAGGCCTGACGATTGGCAGTACCCAAGCACCTCCTGGGTCTCTTGCCTATGGACTACTACATTGAAATAGTATTTTTCCCCACAGGAGTGCTGGCTCCCCCAAGTACACAAAACATCTTTAGCTCAATGTAAAACAGATGCAAGTGTGAACAAACCCTGCCAATTCAGTGAACTAACAGTCTGACTAGCAGATAGCAGAAGACTACAGCCTTTTCTGTCTTCAGCTGTGCCAGTGGGTAGCAAAAGAATCACAAGACTTTGGTTATGTGTGAGAACATTTTCTACCAACCACCTGTTCTTCTACTCCTTCACTCTTCCTTGCTCCATACCCTCCACTATCACTGTTTCTTCTGCCTACCTCAGCCCAGTCTTTTCTCCACTCTAGCACTTATTCCATCCTCAAAGTCCTCATCTACATCTGCTCCTAAGACTTCTTATTCCAGTCTGAGTTGCCAGTCTGTCCCAATCCACTCTCCTTCAGGGACTGCAGCTCCTCGTGAGACTGGGTTCCTGATCCCTGTCAGACACTGGGTCTCAGTCTCAGACCTTGCTCGTATGTTCTTTCTTCATCCTCAAAAGACAACCCAGCTCCCTCTCCTGCTTTTCCTGCCCAGTTGCCCTACACAATCATCTTCCTCAGCTTCTCCCAGTTCCTCTCTAAACTTCCCCATTTCCCTTCTGCCAACACATCTCATCAGCTCTAAGTTCAACTCCAGCAGATTTCTCTTCCAGACCGACTGAGCACAGCAAGGAAAGTCTTTTCACTAGAGGATTAAGGATCCTTTCACTTCTAATATTGGATTTAGCCTTGGACAGGACAAGAGCAACGTAGAGCAACTGAAATCTTTTGAAAATTTAGCTATTACCATCTGTGAATTTTCTACTGTGTACACATGGACTACAATTTTTCCTTTTCACCTAATTCAATCACACAGACAGATTGTGGTGGGTTTTCATGCTGACAGGAGAGGAAAAAAAAAAAAAACAAACAACAAAAAACCACCACCATCAAAAAAACCAAGCCTTCAAAAATTCCACCAGAATCCAGAGGGAAAGGTTAGCCTTACAGATACATCAGTTGCTTCCTCCAGAAGACGTAGACTTAAGCTTAAAAATCGAACAAGCATGAGCAAAACCTGTGTTTAACTCCTTCCTGGAATTGGCTGAAGATTCCCAAAGCATCCATCACGCTGGGGGTTTGCTCACCTTTAAGATTTTCAGCCATAATGACAAAGTTTGACAAGCCCTAAAGAGATGGTCCTTACCTAGGACCATAGAAAGTTCCAGGCAACAGACCGTACCCTCTCCTCCACCTCCAACCCTTCCTGGTATTTTCTCTTTGCACCACAGTCTGGGTTACAGAAAAGAGTCTTAATCTCTATTCTGAGGCAAACTTCCTGCGTAGGCAAACCAAAGCTGTATACATGAGAGCAACATTCAACTTGTTTTCATATTTAGACTTTAAGAAACTGCCACATGGATTCCCTTTCTCTATGTGCCTACCATAGCATCTCACACAAAGGTGAGGGGGACTATCAAAATATTTATCAAAGCATGCATATGAAATTGTTTAAAAGTAAGTAATAATAGATTAAAAAAATAATGTAAGATCCAAGATCACTGGAAAACACTGCAGCGGAAAGGAATATAAAGGACCCAAAATTTCTCCACATATCACAGCCAAGATGCGAAAACGCTCAACGGAGGAAGCGTACCTAACAACTGCCTACGTTGCTACTATGTCTAATGGAAGCACTAGTCCTTCGCTTTCATTATATGTCCCAAAAGAACACAACAATAAAAAGTCAGTAACTGGCTCTCAGCACTCAATTAAGATTTAGCATGTCAATCAAAGGAGGTAAAAGCTGTTCTTGTTTTGTGATGTTCAGAGAGTATATCTGCCTTATTAGTTGTTCTCCAATCTAGACATCACTAGCTGTATTAAAGAGTACAAGACCACCTAATGGAAACCTAACAGCTTGGGGAAGTGTTAGGTACTGGTATACTCATCAAAATAAATTCTCCTGTGAGAGCAGTTTATTGATTTGTATATTTGACTCTCTTTGGGATTATTGTTCAATTACTTTTATCCTCTGAGATGAAAGCAGCTGAATATAACATCAAAAGCAGATAAAAAAAGTCGCATGTTTCAATTTTTCTTTCAAATCTGCATAATATCCATTACAGATCCGATTTTCAAGAGAGCCCTCCGAGAGCAATAGTGGAGGGTAACTCCATCAGACATACAGCTCTCATCTACATTTCTCTAATTATTCTGGCTGAAGCTAGCATCTTTCCTATAAAGCACATAATTTGTCCTTCAGCAAGTGACAGACTGCAGCAGCTATCTGACTACATCTCCTTTTATCAGGTGAGCTGCTTGCTAATTGTTGATATGATTAGTAATTTATCACCACTTATAAATACAAACACAGCATATCTTTTCCACTCCTGACTTGTAGTACCACTGAAGAGCTGAAAGCATGGTGGTGGTCAAGAGACAATGAAAATGCCATTTTGCTGGTCTGCATTTATTCTTCACTAAAAGCTTTTCATGCTCTGCTTGCAAGTAA
>VYZM01010756.1:655443-684060 GCA_013398915.1 Dromas ardeola | reverse complement strand
AAAAAAAAAAAAAAGTGCTACTTTCTCACACAGTAACTATGAAGTGATTATCAATTTAAGAAAATGTTTATTAAGATGAAGATGGAATATATTTGCGTCTGGACTCAAGTCCAAAACTGAACCATCATGTACATAAATAAATGAAAGAAAATCACTGTACCATCATTTCAGCTTTGCTGGACATTCTTCTGAATGTTTCTTACTCTCATACTACACTGTACCAACCACTGCACTGCCTGGCTGTGCTGAAGGTGACTCCAGCAGTGTGTATTTAATAGCAAGCCAACTGGTCACACAAGAGTTAATGAAGGAGACTAAAAAAATCCTGAGAACAGTTTCTAAATTATAGATTACCCATACAGTACTAATCTCTTTATATACTTCCATAGCAACTGCTACAGAAGTACACCTAAAGAAAAGTTAATGTTATTATACAGGGAGTAGCATAAGGAGATTTCTATACAAACTCACAGCAGTTTAAAAATGTAACTTCAATTTTTGTCAAACCTATTACTGCAACAAGACTTGCAGTTGATTGGAATAAATTCATCAGAGTCAGTTTGAATAACGTATCCACTCATGGGCTGTCTCATTAGAGGCCACGCACCCAGCTACGGCTCCCAGGGTGTCAGCTTGAGAACAGAATGCACAGCAATAACCTTTTCACCACGCAGGATCTACCATCTCGCTAAATTCCTTAAACATATCAACGGTACAGGCTGTAGGCCTCAGCTTAATAAAACTAGGAACTTCCCAGTGCCAAAAGATAAACCTCCAACCCCGCAAACAGAAGAGGTCATTCTGCCAGATGAGATACAAGAAATATTGCTGTTACGCGTGAAATCCTCTTTTACATGCCCCTGCATAAAACATTTCAATTAATGTTATTGCTTAATCCATTTTTATCTCAAGCAAAGGAGGCACTGACACCGCAACAGTCTTAGGTGATAATTTGGAGAAACTACAAAGCAAGGAAGAATTTCCTCAGTTCATGTACGGCACTATCAAAGCATACACACATCTGATAGGAAGGAACCTCTCTTAATAAGCTTTCTGTTCCTTCCTAGAGGACGGAGATTTTAATCTCCAGGAATAAGGGTGCAAAGTAACATGCCTGTCACCTCTCAAGTATGCCTACTCATACCAACCTAGCTTTAAAATGCATGGATTGCACATCCTCAGTAGCACAGCCACTGAAACGCCACATACACTGCAAATGCCACTGAATAAATTCATTAATTATGGGGCTGTTTTCTCCTTTGGAATCCCACCCTCTTCTAGGATATGCTTCCAACAGGTTGTTTAAACCTAACTTGAGCACGTCTCCGCAAACAGTAGGCAATAGTAACGAAGAGGAAAAAAAAAGGCACAGTACACTGTAAATGTACAGGCCATCAGCCAGAAAATAAGTAATGCATGAAGAAAGAACCAGAAATGAAGAACGAGACATTTTCAGCTACAGGGTTAATATTCTTGTGAAGATAATCCTCCTATCCAAGATGTGACAAATCCAACGTCCTCGGAGATGGCTTAGAGACGTGGAATAAAGCTGCATTCAGCTGCAGTGGACAGCACATGTCTGGGGCTTCCATTATAAGCAGAAATTAATACCCAGGTAGAAATAACCATGAATCAGACTTACTTAGCTCATCAGCCAAAATACCAGCCTTTACATAAGAATACATTTTTGGCATTTCCAATCTTACACTTCATTGTGATAAAAAGCCAGCCTTGTCACTTAATCCGGGGTCTGCTAATCGGGAAGGGTGGGACACGGAGAAGCGGAGCTTCCATCCGGCTGCTGGGCGTCCCAAGGACGGGACACTGCTGGCTTGCTCTGCTGACAAAGCGGGGGCCGTTGTGGCCACCTGAGAAGCCAGGAAGGGGAAGGACCAGTATAACTCTGCATTAAGTTTGAAAGTGACAGGCTTCTGAGATGCCAGTTCCAAAACTAAACACATCAATAATTAAACACATCAATAATTAATAACTCGACGGTGAAGCAGATCAAATGCATGGCTCAGCAGTTGAGGTCCGGTTCAAGAACGGTATGGATTTTCTGATGCAAGTAATCATTATATGCGCATAAAAATCCCCATGATTCAGATAGAAGACAGATAAAAACTACTTCAATATGTTAATATGATAACAACGTTCATGGGAAGGCAACTGCCGCAATTGGGATCAGACTAGAATTGTACTCTGAAAGCGGCAGGCCTGTGTATATTTGCCTAGAACACACTGAGTCTGTTGCAAAAGGAACTAAGACCTTTGTGCTTTGAATAGAGGCATGGAAGATCTAACGTATTCGATAAGAAGTCCGTAACTGCCTTTTTTCCTCTCCTTTTGTGCCTAAAGTTTTAAAAGAAAAAAAAAAGAACACACCACATTAGTTGTACAGCATGCTACGTAAGGAGACATAGATGGAGGCTGCACGCTCAGAAGCTGATGCTCTGAAGAACAAATTTCATTCCTGGAATAGGGAGTCAGGTAAAAATCCTCTTCCTTTTTTTTTTTCCCCTAGAACTTTTGAATAAAGTACTGGAAAATACTAAACTATCTTAAGTCTGCTATTCATCTGTAGCCCGAAGTGAGCATGACGTGAAAAGGCAGCATTTAAATGGCCTATATCCAGGAGGAAAAAAATATTCCTCAGGCTGAGCAGGAAAAAAAGGCTTGGCCCTTTGATACAATAAATCTTGTAATTACTGAATTAGAGTGCGCCATTCTGCTTCGTGCTTGGAAGCCTCCAGCTTACCCTGACACCAAGACTGCCATAACATGATGATATTTCTGTTTCATCTAAAATTCTTATAAAAGGTCAGACAGTTTGGGAAAATCCCGCCACTGGATCAGAAGCAGTAGGAATATACACTGGTTATCTGTGGGGATCTGCTCCCCTTCCAGGCCCCGAACCACGCAAGAGTTCAGGATTCTGCCTCGGCTACTGGAATAATTCCAATTTCAACAAAAAAGGCTCTGGGGTCACAGAATCCTAGAATGGTTAGAGTTGGAAGGGACCTTAAAAACCATCTAGTTCCAACCCCCTGCCCTGGGCAGGGACACCTCCCACTAGACCAGGCTGCTCAAAGCCCTGTCCAACCTGGCCTAGGGTCAGCTCACGATGTTACTAAAATTAGTTATTACGCAGCAACAGTAGGAATGAAGTGGCCCCTATAAAGGAGCCACCACTGAGAAAGAACTTACGCCACAAAATGCTGCGTTTGTCAGCATGAAATGACAGAAGTCTGGCCCGTGTACTGAATTTGTCACTTGCGTATCAATGCTCATAGAGATCCGACTATAGCTCACCAGAGACCGAGGGAAATAACTCTAATTCACTAGTGATAGGCTGCTTTTATCTCTAAACTTTCTTTTGCTAGTCCAAAATTGCAACAGTAATCAAATGGGAACAAAAGGAGTTTTCTTTGATGAGCATGTCACGCCGATGAAAGGCAGCAGAAGCCCTCTATATAGACAAGAACCATAAACATTAACAGCCGTTGGCATTCGGAGCTTCTCTCTGTTATGTGTCAGTCCTCCAAGAGGTGTTTTTATGAATGAAATTCTGCCTAGGAAATGAAGGTGCTGCTTTGTTTCTACCAGAGCTTTGCTGGATTTCAGTTGCCCGTGGCCAGCCCTCAGCAGGTGGGAGCCATGATCCTGGATCTGCATCCGAGTTCATGCTTTTTCACTTGGTCCATGCTCCACCTACGTAGCAGCTGTGCCTGTTCCTCACTGATCTGGACCCGACCCTTTCTTGCCAACTCGCCTTTCTGGCTTGACCGCAGGCCTGCCTCATCACTACGGACTCGGTGGCAATCTGGGCTGTCTCCCGACCCCGACTACCATCACCAGGCACTCTCGGCTTCTCCTGTCCAGGTGCTGTGGGACTGTGCCATTGTCACCGAGGGCACTGCCTGTGCCTGCCCTGCCATCTCCCTGGGCTCCCAGCTTATCGGCCCCGCTGGAGCAGCCCCCTCTTCCTACTCCTGAAAACTTCTGTATTTGCTATTGAATTCTGAGATCACAAAAAGCCATAATGTTCCTTTTATTACTATATCAGTAGTCTTTTTGTTTAGCATTTCCATGCTGCTTTTTGTTGCCTTTGAATTTTTAGCAAACTTTTGTTTAGTTTGTTTTCATCATTTTTAATAGGAAGGTCTGAACATCATATTCAGATGGTATTTTGTCTACAGCAGGCAAAGCTTTTGTCAGCTAATAATCATAGACGTTGGTGTGTTTATATTGACCTATTTAAAATCTCAAATGGTTATAACAGGAGGGGAAGCTTTATAAAAGGCACTTCTCAGAAGTATTATTCAAAAAGTATAATGGTCCCATTTGTCAAAAATGCAAGTTTGCCCTTTAGCACAGACCTAGTACATAAAACAGTCTTCAGACAAACTCCTTTTTAAAATAGCTGCTCTCTGAGTTTTCTCCTGCTGCCATTGAGAACAGGCTTTGCCCCTAGTTCAGAGGGCAACCATTTTGGCTTAGCCTGCTCAAGAAGAAAGGAAAGTTGATTGTCTCCAGCTCCAACAGTCCCATCGACTGCTCTTCGGATTTGAATGTGCCCTTAAGGTGTCTTCAATCTTTATATACAGATTTTCATATGCAATAAGGAAGAGGAGGGCAGGAAAGCCTGAGGAAGCAAACGTCTGTGCTGGTACAAAAGCACAGGAGAAGCTCCGTAGGGAGAGCCAGTGTCAAGTTCCTGAGGTTTCCACGCTGCTTCCAAAATGTTTTTGATTGTGTTTGAGCATGACTGCTGCACGGGGTAGGTAACCTTGGAGATAAATTGTTCGTGAATCAGCAAATACTTGCGTATGTTCTTAAGATTTTCTGAAGTGAGATATTTACATCCTTATATAATCCTAAGAGGAAACAGGTGGCTCTTCAATGTGCTTGTGGCTTTTTCAATTACATGCTTAGGCTGAGGGAACGAGGACTCCGGGGTGGGTGGTTAGTCGCTGTGTAATTGCCCCGCTACGGCAGGCAGTCTTACAAAAAGCACTGAAATCTCCCTTACTAAAGAGGAATGCATTGGTTTGCTTGTATGCAATTTGTAGTGCGGTATTTGTCTTGAATAGTTTCCCTTTGCATTTGAATGCATTTATTTCTATCTATTTTCACAAGTTACTTTGCATTCAAATTATAGGAACTTGTATGCACATTATGCTACAGACTAAACAATATGAGAGAGGCGTGTGCTGGAACACATACAGCAACTATACCAAGAAATTGGGCTAATGTTGGCGCTTTTCTCCCAAGGTAATAGAAAACTCCATAGCCCAGATATGCACTATGCAGACAGTACCGAGATCATTACACCAGAAACATGACCAACCAACGAAAAACCTCAGGGTTAGAAAGCAACACATTCAAGACGACTTCGTCAAAGGGGCCTTAAAGAGTACACGCAAGCAGTAAGGGAAGGAAGGGTTTGCTGGCACCCCGACATGGCTGCTTTCCAGCGGCCCCTGGACAATGCCTTGGCTATTTCTCTGTTGCAATCAAGCTAAAGGCACTCAGACTTGCTCATTATGGGTTTTAGGACTTCTGGAGACTTAAAGGACACTTGTAAATTAGTAGCTACCGACCTGTGATTGACCTTCAATGTGTAATCAATAGCATAGATGGTTCCAGAAGGGATAAGACTGAAGCTGGAAATTCTTGGAAAAGGTACCAATGAGATCAATCACATCATGATTGAAGTCCTCAAACCACATGTTACAACACATATACTTTTAAACATACCTTTTCCTTAGAATTTTTTTTTGTCCACCTCGTACCCAAAGAGTTTTAACACAAAAAATTGCTCTAAACTGAACGAGCTCATTGTTGTTACACAATGAGCAAAGGCACGTGCCAACACACATGGCTCAAATATGTCACATCCATTTCGTTGCCATCTAAGAGGTTCAGAAACACAATCACTATTCCTAAAGGAATGAGTTTTGATATGATATCCTTCTAACTTGCCAACACAAATGCTCATATTGCTATTGGGTCTTGGACATCAACAAATAGCAGAAAAGGTGACAGAAAAAAGATGAACATTCGTCTTTTCCAAGGCATTATGTTTATATGAACAAAGAAGTTTAACTTAGAAATGCCTCAGGACCACAGATCATTAAGATAATCTCCTCTGCCTTTGTAGGAAATGATCTGGCACTGCAATTTCCATTCTAAGCTTAAATGCCCCAGGCAAAGAGGCTACTAATTCTAATACATTTCCCAAGACTGAGGTTTAATAGAATTAGTTTGCTTTTTCTTTCTTAATTTCCATTCAGCTATTCATAGCTATATCCTTGGTATCATCCTACATTCTTCTTCCCCCTAAGTGTTCACAAATGTCTAAATCATACACTATTTCTTTTACTTTCTGCCCAGATGTTGCCCAATAGAGGCACAACATATATGTCTAATTAACTCTTTACAGCTTACACTATCTCTTTCTATTCCCTGTGTATTTTGAGTGCCATTATTTCAAATCCTTCCAGCATCGCGAAGATAACGACTGATTATTTTAACACATTCAGGAACATCGTTTCTCTCCTCTACCTCTCTTCATGCTTTGAACAAGAATATCAGATATGCCTCCTAACTCACAAGATCGGTAGGTCCAGAAGTCATATCTGGATTATTATGTGAGTAAACATGAAAAAACATTCTAAAAGCAAGCAGCACAAGAGAGACAAAACAAAACAAAAAAAATCAGCTGGCAAAAAATACACTCTGGCTGATTACCAACATGTCAGTTATGTCAGGATCTGCAGCGTTCCCCAAATGCTCTGCCTGCAAAGCAAAATGAATGCAACAAATGAAATCATCTTAGGAAGTCAGAAAACAATTTAAGTGAGGTTAAGTAAGCAATGAAAGATTCAATTCTTATCAAGCAGCATTTTTGCTGTCTTTCAGGAAATTCTTGCACACAGATGATGCGTGTGTGAGGAAGATTTCTGGAAAAAAACAAACGAAGTTCGCAGGTACTCCATTCATGCTGGGAAACAGGCATTTAAAAGCCTCTTTGTGCACTCATTTTGAACTCAGTATCGTGAAATACTCTGGAAAAAAAAAAGATTTGAAGACAAATTTCACTGCACAAAATTAGGCATTATTTTAGGAATATGAGTAAGCATAGAAAAATGTCACAAATAAATCATTAGGAAATAAATTTAGAAATCAAACACAGATGAGATGAGATGAGACGAGTGCCAGACAGAGCCACAAGAGAAAGGGTAAGGTGTTTCAAACACTGCAGGCGGAAACAGGGAGAGCTTGGAAGATACTACTTTTTTGGAAATGGCAAGGAAATTCTAATCTCTCCCTTTCAATCACTTACCCTCAAACCCTTCCAAAGTTTGTTTATTCAAATGACGCAGAACTTGGACCAAAATGTAACCAAAGACATTTAGCGCATCCCAAATCTCAGTTCTAATTCTGAAACAGCAATTACACCTGTGCTGAGACATGCCAGTTTGGCATTAAAAAAAAAAAAAAAAGTGAAACAGAGGATTCTGAATAAATTTGATTCAACTCAAAAGTTCTTGTGGTATTGCACGTAATATCTTAGCTTCATTTCGTTCATTAATATTTAACATAAAGCAATAAGCATGCATCCTATCCTGGGAGCACAAATTGAGCTTGTTTCCTGTTGATCTAAGAACTTTATGAAACTTCGTCCTCACTAAACACCAAGGAGCACGAGATCCTTGTTTACTCCCATTTTTATAGCGTCTAATTCTCACATCATTGCAAAAAGTTAATAATCTACTTTCTTCCGATGTGTGTTTCACAGTCAAAAATCAGCACATGGTATACATCACTCACCGAAGCAATCAGAAGAACACACTCCAGTCAACACCATTTATCAATGTCAACCAGAAAAGCAATTATATTTCATCCAACCAAAAATAAACAGACAGGCATCACATCTTTGATGGCAGGCAAAACTATCGTCTGTATAGGTCTCATCAAGTCCCCACTAGCAGAAAAATGTATGTGGGTATTTGTGCTTGTCTAGGAATGCATTACATTGGAGTAATCGGAAAACAAAATTTGAGAGAGATGTTCTGGGGATGTGCACAGGAGCAGAGGGAAATTAAGAACATAAAGCTTGAATGAATCAAAAGGGAAAAAAGCCATCAAAATCTATAATGGTTTGATTTGTCAAAATATACTACAATGGCTTGATTTTTTTCAGATTTCCTCCATGCCTGTAAATCCAGACTAACTCCATTAACATTAGAGCTCTGGTGGAAAGCTGGATGCAAGAGAAAAGACTCTGATGCCAGTTGTTTTATGAAGCGAACACATAGAATCACAAAGCTATTAAACATTCAGCACTCTTCTCTGCTTAATACCAACCACAGTATGCTTTATGGCCTAATGTTTGTCTCAAAGTGGTACCCAGAGAATCCAGTTAAGGTTACCGCCCTAACACGCGTACAGAGCTCGGCAAAGTCACAGGGGCTTTCCAGTGACTTGGAATATATTAAGAGAAGTCTCACAGACTTAAAGATAAAAATTGCAAGCAAGACATATATGCATTCACCTACATTTTGTTATTACATACAAGGAGAATATTATTAAGTGGAATATATTCATAATTCTTTGGGTTTTGAACAACTGTGAAGGGAAGTACAAGAAGGGATCAACAGGAACAAGATGAAGGGGAGAAAAAATTATTGGTGTTTTCAATATTGTTCTACAGCCATCTGAGACCCTTAAAACCTGCATTGTCCCTTTAGATTTTCTTCCTAAATTAGTACAATAAAGACTGAAATGATCCTCTGATAGCACTCAATATACCTAATATTGCAAGAACCCTAAAGCTTTCAGACACGTCTTAGCCACATTGTGCAAAATTCACACTAAAACGACCCATTTTCCTTGTTTTTATGTACAAGTCTAGTTCTCAATGGCAACAAAACTCTCTAGGCAGCAAATTTCTAGGTATTAATGAATTTCTTAGGTGGCTTAAGCCACTTAATCTTTGGCCTCATGCCTTACAGTACCACCCAAGGCAGGTTATAATCACCCAGAAATGCACTGCTGGATGTGTCTTTATTGCTTAATTATCAAGGTGAGATGCTCATATTTAATTAGGCATTTAATTATAAACACACACCTCTCTAAACATTACCACCAAAAAAAGTTCACTTAGTTAAAGAATATAATTTATCTTTTTTTGTTGTTGTTTCATTCTTGCATGATATTAAATCATACTTTGGAGCACAGCTTTTAATTTTACCAAATGGATCTTGAAGCAGAAATTACATATCTAGCTTTGGCCTGATATTAATGTCGGGTCAAATTGCAGGGCCCTCCTCAACCAGCTTTTCTGTGAAGTCAACTCATATCCAAAGCAAGGTTAGCACAACCACTCCCCCCGGTGGATTGAATCCAGACCTCTTTGGGTGCAAGAAGGAAATCCCTTTTTCTAAACCGCCTGCCCTACTGCGCTCATCGTGGTTATGCTGAAGGAAGTCATTAATCAAGTTGTGACCTGACCAGTGAAGATGCAGGTCTGTACATCAGCTCCAAATGGGTGACACGTGTCCTCCCAAGCCCTTCCCTCCTTGGGTTTATCACCATCTATAAAAGTATCCACTTTGCAAAAGTACTATAATTTAATTAATCAGCAGGCAGCAGCTACCTCTAAGGCACAGTGTGAGAAGACATATGGAAAAACAAGATGAGAAGGAACCTTGACACATTATATACACCATAATTATCTTTATCCGAGTCATCCCTGACAGGTGGCTTGCTAAATTCTTCCATGATGTGACATCTGTACAACCTCCTCATAATCCAGTCCACTGCTTCGGTAGCCCTAACATTAAAAAGTTTTTCTTAAAGCCTAAACTCAATCTTTCTTGCTGCTATTTAACCCGATTACTTCTATTCCTGTCCACTATAGACACATGGAAGAGATGACTCTCTTCTTTCCTTTTATGTTCTTGAAGCATATAATGTTCTTTATGTGCTGTCATTCAGACACAACTGTTCTACTGATTAAATCTTGACCTGCAGACCCTTGATTGTTCCTAGTGCTTTCCTTTGGGCTCTTACGTTGCAGTGTCCAAAACTGGATTTGGTTCTTCAGTTGAAACCTTATTAAAGTCTCATTACAGTCAAGAGATAACTATGTTAAGGAAAACTCTGCTCAACAGCTTCCTATCACAAACAAAAACAAACCAAAAAAAAAAAGTGACAAAGGGGAGAATAATCGATCATGCCGATACCTAGTACCTGTTCAGACAGACCGGCTGCCAGGACAACAAGCAACGTATTTTTATTGGGTAAAATGGGTGATGATGGAGACAGAGCTTCTCTTTCAGCATATTCCAAACAGATCCAAACCAAGACACATTGTAGTGCAAAACTTCCAGAGCCTCTTAAATAATGACTGCAGCATCTGAAGTTTGCCTTGAAGAAACAGCTGACAGTAACAGTGATAAGGAGAAAGCCTTGGGGGAATATTTCCTCCATTTTTTATCATTTTATGTTGTTCCCGAAACCTTTGCTGGCCAGGTTTTCACATTGTACTTCAAAGACTGGTCTACAGTGACCAGTTACAGTGAGTAATGCTATCTCTTTAAGATCTGCTTCAACTACTACAAGTCACATATCTAGGCAGGAGAGAGGAAGCCTGCTGGAAGACCTCAAAGAGTTTGCTGTCAGAAGCCTGCCATGAAATATGCACAGCAGAAATGTAGCCATTGGGTGCTGAGTTCTTTGCTTTTGGGGCTCTTCCCCATGCTTATTTTCTTCTTTCCTGGTTAATAGCTCACTCTCCTGAGAGTTCAGTTTGATCGTTTCAGACTTTAAAGTATGGATAACGACCATATTCCAAGGACAGGCCTGCCCAGGTAACACAACACAGAAATAAGATTTGCATTTAGTTAATATCTTATTAACATATTTAACCAAGGACAGAGCAAGGCAGACCCACAACACTGAATGAGTCGGCACGGGCTGTTGTTTTTCCAGAATATCAGGAAAGCAGCTTCAGCCTCATAGTTTGCGGTGGCTAAAATATTGATGATCCACTACGGCATATTTGCAAGATTCAGGATACATTTAGTGAAAAAGGCGCAATGTCTTTGTAACTAAGAGACGGACACAAATGTTTTATTGCTTAAAGATATGGTAAGCTGATAAATTTTGAAGGGAAAAAAAACCCAATATCCTATTAGTGCTGTATGAGGGGAAAGAATCCCAAGCCACATTTCCACATGCTAGACCAAGCAGGAGCACTCTAAGGTGAGAGGATATAAATCATGGCGTGTTTACCTAATCAGTGAATGGTGTTATTGATCTACCCCTGACATTAATGCAGCTGTTCTGTACCGTCCCCTTCTTCTCTTTTCATGCCCCTATAAGTACTAAAGGTACAGGTGACACAGGAAAATACAGTCTTCCTCTTGTTCAAGTTACCACTTTTCCACTAGATACAGTGAACCATAATGGGGCAGTTCCATGTTATGCGTAAGCTGATGCAACCACCACCCAACGGGCCACCCAAGGATGCGCAACAGGTCACCCCATCAGCCTTTCCCTCCTGTTCCCACCTGTACGTTTGCAGGTGATGTCTTGCAGCCCATCCACCAGTCATGGAGCCAGCTGGAGGTTATTAGAAAGGATAATCTTCCCCACCTACACTCCAAGCTTCCAAATTTACATAGAACTGAACTGCCTACAGCATAGAAAAACATTTTAACGCCTTTCTCTTCTTCCCCCAGTATTTCGGGGCCCACAGTTCTTATTGCAGAAGCAAAAGCCATTTTCTCTTCAGAGCTTACGGTAAGTTGAACCACAGAGCTGCAAATGAAGCTGTTACTTTGGAGGCAATAACCAGATACTGTTGACATCTGTAGATTCCCATTTTCTGTTTGTGTGGTTTGAGTTGGGATTTTTTTCCTGCCAATTGCATCGAGAGGCATCACATTTGTGTTGGAAAGAAAAATAGTACTATTTTATTAATTGTGTGACCACCAGCATTTTACATTAAACAGCCCACTGGACTTAAATCAGAAGACGGAAACAGTCCCTAAAAACATACGTATTGTCTCTGCCTAAAGGAGAAGCACCATGTGTATTTCTGAGCATCTGATACTGCAGACTAATGGCAAAAGTCGATTACAGAGACTGTGCGAAGGCATGGCAGGAAAAACCGCTGACCTTTAGTGCACTCTACCTGCCCAGGAACTCTCACACACAGTTGAGTTTCAAAATGCTTTCCAGTGATACGGGTGTAAGCTCAAGGTCTTTGAGACATGAGATTTAACCACGGCACCTCTTGAATTGCATATATTATTGCATTTAAAATACCAGTGTCCTTCCTAATTCTACCCTTCTCTTCCCAAAATATACAATACACACCTCTTTTTAACACACAACAGTAACACAAAAAAATAAATTCTGATCTTGGGAAACGCTTTTTAAGAGAGATTTTCATTCAAAGCCCTGCAGTCAGCATGGGGGATAAAAAAGGAACTCTTTGAACAGCTGAGATGATTTACTTTGCCATGTAGGACCGAGAGTTTGATCTTTCAGCAATTATACGTGTAATCCTTGTACTGCTTTAGGATGTATGTTCCGTTGTTTTTGACCCAGTGTGCATTCTTTGAACCAGTACTTGAATGAACTGTGTGTTTTCCTCAAGAAGTACCTGAATTAGATTTAGTGTTGTTGTGAGTATTAATGGAGATAGGCACTTTTTATGTAGATAATAAAGTTTCATTTGTAAAAGCACGTTCCAGGCCATTCAAGGAAAGAGAAGAATAAAAAGAGGAGCCTGGCAATAAACAACCTCCTCCAGGCTGGAGAGAAAACACAATGTTCAAAAAAAGAAAAAAATTTTCTACTGGATCCTGCTGACTTTTTGCCCACTTCAGAAGCAGCCCAGCTGCCATCTAATATAAAGACCCCTCCTGTACAGAGACTGACTCTATCCCAAACAACAGGCAACAAAGTTGGTTTTGTTTTTGTTTTTTAAATGAACATATATTCTTCAAACTCGTCAAGCCATGAGGCATAAAACTGAAGTCTGGAAGTTTTTAATTGTAAACTGACAACAACTTTTCCCATCCATATCGGCACAGAAATGCAGAATATACCCTTGCATATGAAGTTTCAGAGAAGTTTTAATCAACCATAAGACTCGGAGACTCTAAATGCCTGTAAAGTTAGATCAGAATGGCAGTTCTTAGGAGTCTATGGATGTATGTCATTAAAAAAAAGTCAATGCTTCCTTAGCACTGCATGCTACCTAAGATTTTATTCATGGTGTTCATGTTGTACTAACAACTTAAGCTAATTGCTACCAAGAGCCTTTTAAAATCATACCAGTCTATCATGCCATTTATAATTAAATCATCATTTTCTAATGCAAGTATTGTCACAGCTTCAGTTCCATCCACAGCTTGGGTGTTCACGTGGTCTCACCATCAGCTCCTCTCTGGTGGATACACAACATCCCTGTCTCTGAAGAGCAGAGGCAGAAGCTCCTTCCACTTCACTGTAACCGTCTATTACAGCTGACTTAAACTTGGCGTGCCAGTGACCACTGAGCAAAGCACGCACAACTGTATAAAGTGAGAGTGCAAAGTACCACTGCTCTAGGTCAAAACCATTTCAGAGAAATCTTCATAAAAACCACCTGAGACACAACACAAACTTATTAAACGCTCTAATCCTTCACTACAGACTCCTAAGAGATATAGACACATATTTTAGTTCTGTGCTCCTTTGCATCCATGTGCAAGTCCACCACCATGGCTCAAAGCTCTCTTGTTTTAAGACCTCTCACTTCTACGTCTTATTTCTTACACCACAACAAAACACTCCATGCATTTTTTTCCTAGCAAAACATGGTATAGAAAGAGATGATTTTTCCCAAGTTCAGTTTTTACACCTAGATAATTGTATTGGCTTCCTATCCCACTGGGAGTGGAAAAACAGTGACATACCACAGTGGTTCCGCAACATAATAATCTACTTTGAATGATGATACTTCTCCATATACAGTCTGAATAGTCCTGGTAGTTTCAAAATTGCACTTCTGTCTTTTATAAACAACTCTAAAAATCAAGTATTTTGTAATGTCAAATATAGAAGTTCCTCAGACTTGTTATATACCTACAGTTCTTCCGGGGAAAAACACCACACAGAAGACCAACGTACAGCACCTTGTCCTTCAGAAACATAAGGTGATTCAAAGTGGCCCCGTATTCCTTTCCCTCTAGTTTTAATGAAGCAATCTCGGTATCACAGCAAGTGTAAGAGGACAAGATAAAAAGTGGGCAATGAAAAAACTAAAAAAAGGGACTTGCTGCAAACAAAGGATTCTATCCATAGAAACTTTAGTTGTGAACTCTATGTGAAATCTGATGACAGGGAATTCCTGCTCCCCACCATAGCAGGATTACGGCAACCCTTGGATGGAAGCAATAAGGATCCCCGTGTCACTGCAGCCATCTGGAGATGTCCCTTTGTAGACAGCACCCCTTAAGTTTGGTGTTCTTGCGTCCGCGCAACAGTAAAGCTTCAAACCAGCAGGTAGCTTCTTTGTTCATTAATGTGAAGAAACACCTGCTTAAATGAGCCTCAGACAATAGAGCATTTTTCACTAATTCTCAAAAGGGCACTGGAAAACTTGTTGAATAGAACAAGCGCAGCACAGGGCAGCAGAGACATACAGCGATGCTCCAACCTGTACCAGCTCATTTGGAAAGACATTTCCAACTAATCTAGCTTGGCAGAAGGAACCAATCTCAGGCAATCTTTCCTCTTACCCTCAAACCAATCGCTTGTAAACACTCCCCCATACTGCTGACCTTGTGGTCAAGGATATTACTTTGCAGACTTTGAAAGCAATAACATCCTCAGAGGACAGGAGAAAAGCTTTTGGGGTGAGTCAGGGAAAAGGAAATAAGGTTTTCAATTCAGGCAGTGAGAAAGGTAACTAGATCAAGCATCTAACAAGTTTTTAGCATTCGCGTGAATGCCGACAAAGGGACTCAAATAACAGACCAATCTTGGGCGATTGCAAGAGCAGAAAGGAAACAAACAATGCTTTCCATTTATCACACCTTCCTAACTCCATTAATGCCAAAGGAGAGATGTTAAATGGATTAAGCAGCTTCTGGGCAAGGTGTGTGTGCAGAAATGTAGGAGGAATTTTCTCATTTATAGAAGAATTAAACCTAGTGGATCACGCTGTGCATTGCTTCTGTAGGCCAAGCTGGCAGGGCCACTGCTGGAGCCAGCAGCACTGTTTTACAGGGTACAGCTATTAAACTGGTATTTTACTGTCAAGTTGTCAAAGCTGTTCCTTTTCTTCTTTTCACTCTTTTATCAGTTTAACATCAACAGCTTCCCCTGAAACTGCCTATGTGGTGCTGGAGGCACTTGAGCAATAGGCACAGAGACTAAAGCAAGTTGAAAATTGTCAAAAGAAACAAAAATTTCAACAGAAAGTATCTGAAGCTCAAGCAACTGAGATTTCCTTTCAAAAATCTTGCTTTGGAGTGAGATTCTCCTAACCTAAGCAAGGCAGGGTTCAGCAGGACTTCCCAGGTCCCCAGGGCAACCAGGGACAGCTGGCTGGTGTGCAGCAGAGCCCTACACCTACGGATCAAACTGAGAGCCCCTCAAGATGTCCTAATTATGGTTCCAAAGCAAAGGCTTCACCCAGAAATGTCTCATTTTGTTCTCTCCTCCTGGCCTCAAAATTCTCAAGGCACATGCAGCCACTGAAGGCTATTTAGTTGTTGTCCAATACAGAATAGTTACTATTGTTCAGTAACAGGCAAAACAAAAAGAAAACAAAACAAAAGGAAAATCTGTTTCCGTACACTGGTAGTACCAGCTTTATTTGGAAGGAAGTGCTGATCACATCCCCTTCTGCACGTCCAGCAGACAAACAAAAGAGAATGCAGAAGCCATGGCTGCAGTCCCAGCTGACGACATCTGACCCTCACTCCACAGCATGGAAAACTTTGGTCCTTGTGGGATACAGGTCATAATTCCTACAAGCAGTGCCTGAAAAGGAGAGGAATTGCCGACCTACACTAAGAGAAAACACACGCTCTGTCAAACCTATACGCATTTAGAAATTATTAAAGCATTTTCACGATGTTTTTCCTCTAATGATAAAAACCTTTCAGACACAGACAGACAGCAGGACTACAGCTCAGGGAATACCCAAAAAACCGTTTCCCTTGGCTGCTCTCCTGACTAAGCATTTGGAGTCTCCCCCTGTTTCCTAGCAGATCATAAAGGCGCTCTCAGGTTTAAAACTTTCAAGAAGACAGTTTAACCAATAAATTAGTTTTATTGCTGTGCTTTTAGGGAACAGAACGGTATCAAAATAAAACTACTGTTACAAGCAATAAATAACAATACATGGCTATTGCATAATATACCCTTAACTCAAAAAATTTAAAATAAAAATGAAACAACACACCAAAAAACCTCTAATACCCAGTAGTTTAGAACCCATCCAAACGTAATCATTACATAAAATTGTGTCAAAACAGCATTTCACTCTTCCTTGAAGAAACAAACGCCTGCAGTATTAACACCTCAGGTTCAATACCAGGGAATTCGCTCTCTACATTATACTGAGAAGGATCTTGCACTTGCCCCTGTAAGGTCATTGTCCCCGAAACAGAGAGATTCTGTTTGAGAGAGATGGCAGTAGGGGACAACATAAGGTCAAGTCACAGAGCTCAACTTCTTTTTTCAGTCTGAAAAGCCATAGAGAAGAAAATATTAATAATAATACAAAAATAATATAATGTGCATGTCCTATCGGCATTAATTAATCCTTCACTGCCCTGATACAGGAGTAAGTCTGAGGGAGACAAAAGACTGGGATGCAGGAGGGAGTGGTGGGGGGTCTGTGCTATGGGCAATCCAGACTGCCCACGACATCCACGTCCAAGCCACGGTAAGACATTCTTCTTTCCTTCTCCCCCCTCGGAAAGCCATGCACCCACCTCCTCCTCCCACACGTTAACAGCAACTAGGAACCCAGAAGAATTAGCCAACTAGTAAGTACTACTACTAGACATTTAATACTGAACTATTTAATTATATATCATATACTCTCTACTTAAGTATAGTGACATACCACATTTGATAACACAATATTGTTGTACTAAGACCAATAATAATTCAACTAGCCAACCTGAGTAGAGTCAAAGGGTGCTACCACACCCACTACACCAGTTCTGGGACAATAGCAACTGGTTTCTTCCGAGTTTTGAGCAAGAAGGGTTGCTGGCTGCATCCCCAAACTTTTAAAAATGAAGGATTTAAGGAAGAAGATTGGCGTAGTTTGGCAACACTATTGTTTTAGAATTGAGACGTAGAATTCTACAGAAAAACAGTTGTTAAGTACTGCACATCCTTTTATGTTTGGATGGCATCAAAATCAATAGTAAGGTGCCCAGTATAGAGGATACATAGAGCAGTTGAAGCATTTCAATTTATGGGCAAGCTGATATACTCAAAGAAATCCTTTGATTTTCCTTGGGCTGATCTTTGATGTTTATGCCACTGCAGGTTCCATTTGCTGTTTTTACGTCTTCAAAGGCATCTAAAAACATCTTCTCCAGCCACATTTTCCTCTAGCAATTTATTTGTAGAGAAAGGAAGAAAAATAAAAAAAGACAACGAAGGTTGCATGAACAACGAAGTTACTTGCTGTAAATGAGCATCATTCAAACATATTTTTTTCCAGTCTTCCAGGAAGGAGAAAGGAAAACAAAGCGAACACCTTGGTTTCAAAGTTGTGGACAGCTTCCCAGATCCGAACACCACTAGGCTGGGGTGTTATTCATGCCTGGATTCTCTGCAGTAATACTCTTTTCATTTCAACATTGCTGTCACATAAGAGATCCAACAATATCAAACAGAATTTACAGAAGCATACACTGCTCTTGCCAAAGGCTACAGCTATAAAATACAGATATTCTGCCTACTTTTTATTGTTTGTTTAATTTTAAATATATAGAGAGTGATAACAAAGTTTTAGTCCATCTATTCTAACATTATTAGAACTTGATACTAGATCAGGAAGCTCAATTAGATTTCGGTTTGAGCAGACAGACATCTAACGTCTGCAGCAGTACAGCATTAAGGTAAAAACATAAAACTGTACAAGTCAATAAGGAATATTTCTTTGCTCTGCTGTTAGCCATTTGTGTTTGAAGGCCATGTCAGTAGAAAGCTCAGATATCTCCTGATTAGTCACAATGGGCAGACTGAATATTTACTTGTTGGCTGGCCATAGCTTTATAAAATATTTATGGCTACACGCGCAGCCCAAACAATAAGATGATATTTTTTTCTTTTGCCATTTTCTACTTCACAGTCCTGGCCTAAATACTAAAACCCTGTATTTTTCTCAGAAGTTATTTTAAATCTAAAGTAACTACTTGAAACTATGCTACTAGCTCCATTTGAAATGCTGGCCACTGAACGCTGGCTGCTTTCATTTTCCAAGGAAAAAACCATTCTGCAGGTACCACAGCAATCTCGTTTCTGATGTAGGAGAAGGACAGGGTGGAGGAAAAAATTATTTATGTGACTTTAATGTGATGTGAGGCAACCGTGAGGTATTATTAAGATATAGTCAATGGCACAAGGTCATTTGAGAGCCCTTACGCTAGCACATCTTTGTCATATTTCACCACATCACGTTTAAAAATTCATTTTTAAAATGGGATCAAGAGATTTGAGAGATCTTGGACTAAAATACATCCCATCTACCACATTTCATGATGAAATCCAAACAAAACAGAACATCAAAAGTATCAGTACAACCATGCTACAATGACATGTACAGATAAGAGACACCTCTACACATACCCATTTTCCTATGAAATTGTCTATTTTCTTCCCTTTATTTCTTGCTTTCTTATATGTCTCTCTGAAAGCATCAAATCAGCTGTAACATGCCATTGACATTTCTTTATATTGTAGCTCTAAAGAAACTTGAGCATTAATTGCATTTACAGTAAGCGGAACTGAAAAAGGTCAGCTATCTGAAAAAATGCTTTTGTACTAAATGCCCTTACAGCCTTTCAAATCAGTAGTAGAAGGATTTTGATAATTTCACCAAACAGCTGAAGAAACCAAACCCACCTGTTGGTAAATATTTGAGGGAACTGCATCTTCACAGCAAGGCTCACTGAAACTGCAAACCCTTCAACATAGTACAGATCATGAACTTGTTTGTTGTTTATAAGACAGTTTCTGGGTTTTATGCAATTACTGACAAAATAAAACCTCATAGAAAGGTAACTGAGAACCCGAACAAGTGCGGTTTGTGACCTCAGAAAATAACTAACCAGTATTCTTCTCCACAAAGAATAACAGTGCATTTGCAACGTGGTTTTACACCTCTGCAGGCTGTGCGTTTCTGGTGATATGAATTATTATCTATCCCCAGGTCTGCCTGGGTGCAGCCATATGGAATACTAGTCCCTGTTCTGCAGCTGAATGAGGAACACCAGCGAAATTATTGAGGCTATTTAAAAACAAAACAAAACAAACATAAAGTCACCTCTATTTGCTACTACAAACCCTAAAGCCTGGCCTCTCCTCATTTTGCATTCTGTATCATGGATGTCTTCACTCCCTCCATGAAACACTGGAGCACCCTGACAACGGTTCTTCTCTGCTGTGCAAATCCCATTCAGAGGACATCTTTCCCTGTCATTTTCTGCTGCTGAAACATTTCTGCTCTACTTTAGAACAGCGTATGTTCCCAGGACTGAGATATATCATGATTTTCTCTTTGCAGAAAAGTTGTTACCCCTTTTATTCACTTTCAAATTGAATTTCATATTGATTAAAGGTCCAGGCAGACTAGTGATATTTAGTTATCCCTTACGAGAAAGTACCTTACAAAGCATCTAATTTTCTATTACATTCTATATCTAGTGTTTTCATATCATTGTACAGAACTTAACACTTAATTTTATTCCTGCTATAGAATTTTATATGGTGGTCTTAAAAATCTTTAGGAGTAGACATAATTCTTTATTAATTTCTACTGTTTTTTAAAATAATTCCTTTAGGACCTCTTTGCTTTCATCCTTAATAAATTCTTCAGATATAGTTCGCAGAGGTTCACTGCACACGTACAGATGACATGGACCGCAGTATCTTTAGCACGCTTAAACTTTGAGGTAGGACGACGTGTGTTCAGCTACTCGGGGTCACTCGATTCTTTGCCTCCTTACAAATAGGAAACTACACTAGTGTTAAGCTCCAGCTTCTTTACCAGCTACAAAAATATGTGAAATTAGCTATTCATTTCAAAACGAACATTATCTCTCCACCACATGACTTAGACACCACTTCCCATCGATAAGCACTGGCCACACACTGCTAACTCAACAAAAGACACCGAATTCTGGATGCCAGTTTTTTTCCTGCATGCTCAGGAACAGTCCTCACGTACAATGTGTTGAATCGTATCATTTTTGGGTCCTCTAAGAAATTGTATTTGTCACCCTACATTTTGTACTTTATGAATAGTACGATGACAAGAGACTAGCAAACATCTTTCATGACGAATAACAGTTTTACACCAGTATTATTGTGGCCAAAGGAAAACAAATGGTTACTTGAATGGGACACGTTGCAGCACTCAAAAAGTTCCAATTTTTTACATCACTGGATTTCCAAACATTTAAGAACCATACTAAGCACTCAGTTTCTGTTTAGGAAGCAGAAGACCCTTCAGCCAAAAAAAAAAAAAATAATAGACTATTTACAGGGTTTGTTGAGGGACCACAAGGCCAGTAAGGAAGGGCTGAAACTGTCATACAAAGAACTGGCAGCAAATCCTTTTCCCACCCAACACCAGTTCCTTTGAAAATGATTGATGTGCCCCTTTCATGTAAGTACAGTTTGAAATGCAACTGCTAGGAGAAACATAACACAAGATATGGAAAGAGACCACAATTGGTTGCATAATTTAATATACAACACTAGAGGAAAAGGGAAACCTTGCTTAAAACTCAGCAACGACTTCCAGGGATGGATAGGAATGAAAGACAGTCTGTACCACTGACCTGCACGGGCAATTGATTAAATAACTGCTAACGTTAATGAAGTATTTTAAATGAACAAAACAATGCAATTCAGTTGGACTTCATCAAAATACATTCAACTTCAGCCACCCTCAAAAACTAGGAAAACATACCGCTAAATTTTAATTGAATGATGGTTTTCAGTTAGAGAGACCGGACGGCGCTGAGAGGGTGGCCACCACCCAGCTCCCTGTCAGCACGGACTCGCTCTTCAAACATCTTTGTCATTGATGACATTTTGATTTTCTGTACTGCAGGACTGGCGTGGAACCAAGTACACAGGAAAAGGAAAGATTAACAACACAGGAAAGAAGCAAGCAGCCCAACATTATAGTAGTGGCCTGAGGGCAGATCCAAAGTGTTTTCAAGCATTTCTCCAATGTGTTTTTTCAAGTATCTCACGCTTCCAGAAGCCTCTATAAAATGCAGCCAATGCTTTCACTATATTGCTGTGGTCACTGCCACAAAATGTGTTCTAGAAACAGCTAAGAATGTTTTATTGCATGCCCTTAATAGGGAGTAGCCTAAAGGTTCATAGGCTTAATAGTGAAAAAGACCTCTGCTGTTTCCCAGCTTTGTTTTTCTGTGGATTCCCATTTCCAACAGCTCCATCACTGCGCTATATTAATGCCGCAGTGTTGTACATGTGCCTGTACTGACACGTCAATTTATCCCTTCTGCGATTTTTTACTTCCTCTTTCACCTATCTACATATTATCTAGCACCATATTTGTTTCCCATTTAATGAACTTAATGAAATTAATGAATTCAATGTTCCCCATCCTGAACTTCAAGGAACAACCACGGATTCAGGGTCACTGATCCAGGATCGTTGAGGGGCTTCTTTTCAAGAGAGAGGATTAGCTACCCTTCTGTGTCTGGTTATGACAAAACATAGAATTATAAAATTGCCTAGGTTGGAAGGGACCTTTCAGATCACCTAGTCCAACCAAACACACACAATATTGCTGTTAAAAGGATTTCTATATTCTGCTCTGCTTCCTCTGTGACCTGAGATGCAAACATGGCCTAATTCTTTAAGCTTTATATACATGGGGACTTCAACAAAAAAAAAAAAAAAAAAATTGAAGTTGCTGGCTGCATGCAGGATACTACCTGGCAACGGGGTTACAGGACAATAACCCAATTTAAAACAGAGTGTTTCTGAAGATGCTGTTTTCTCCTTCTCCCCCAGCTGTAACCTGCCCTTTCACAGCACTGACTGCTCCTCCAGTGCCTCCTCTTAACTGCTCTACAGCTCTTACCAGCTGCTGTACACAGAAAAAACACGTGGCCTGAACTGGCAGGGTGGCTTCTGGTGGTTTCAGCTCACCTCTCAGTCCCACGATGGCTGTTTGCTCACGGGCAATGGTGGCTGGCCCAGTTCAGAAAGGGGCAACAAGGATGCAGGATGCTTCCATACGCTACCTTTCTCTGAAGGTCTCCATCTAATGCCTGGTACAAGCAGATTTCAATAACCAATTTTGACAGTAAAATAAGTAAATAAAGGTCTTGATGTGGGTCTTTAACACTGGAGATAAGTGCTATTCATGGAATTATACGTACCGGTGCTACAAAACAGAGGGAAACAGTCCTTATCGCATGAAGACTAGCAGGGTATGGCAGTGGGAGGGAAGGAGAGCCAGGAGCCCCATCTGCTCCCCACTAGAGCTGCCTCTCTGGGCACTCCTCCTGGTGGTTGCCTGATGCTCATGTTTCCCTGAAAGCTTTGTAAATTAATGAGTTCCTCCTTACAGGCTGATACACAGATTACACAGGTACAATTCCATCAGCAGAACATCTACAACTACAGAAATGAATCAAAATTCAAAACAGATAAATGTCAAATTATCTGCACCTTTATAGTATCCAAGCTTCTTCCAGGAACTGAAACTTCGTCTCTATGCAATTCCTCTTATCACTTAGTTCGCAATATTCTCCGAGCCAATCAAACACTCAGGGCTTGCTCTGCCAAGATCATCTATATTCCAAAATCTCTTTATAGCAATGCTTTCAAGTTTTAGAACATGGAACACCACCAAATCACAAAGTTATTTAAAGTCTGTCAGGTCACATTTACTACATGTCATTGACTTTCATGTATATAAAATGAACTATTAAGGTCCACGTGAATGCATGCAATGCACATGTGTGCCTGTCTCTGCATATGTCTGCCTACTTTATTTCTTCAGAGAGCCATGCTCTACAAGAAGCCTTACTTCCTTAGGTCGTATGTTTTATCGCACATGAAATAAATCTTCAAAGAACACCCAAGCACCTAAGTTTTTTGTTTGGTTTTAAAAAAGAGAGCAAGCTTGTTCCTGTCATGTTTGTTCTGTGCTAAGCTACAAAAATCAAACCAAGGATTGTTATTGCCTCAGATTTTTCTCTCTTTTGATCGGTGGAGGTGACATGAGAGGATTCAGTTCTGACTCTTGTGGAAACGGGTGTCAACACAACAAGCACATGAGCAACGGCAGGCAAAAATCCTCCTCCACCCTACGCACCTTGTTGGGATGCTTCAGCTTCCTTTGGATGCAGCTCTCCTGGAAGGCACCTGCAATTTCAGCCTCAAGAATTTGTTCCTCACTGACCTTCCTGCTGTAGCAGCCAGTAAGTACACACATACTCAGGGGGCTTTAAATAAAGAGAGTATAAAGATCATGAAACTCATTTCACGTAGGGGAAAATGTGGGAGATAATTTTTCAGTATCTGCAAACTTGTTTTGGCTTGTGTTTTTTGATTTTGTGTTGTTTTTTGTTTGTTTGCTTTGTACTCTTTGTGACTTTTTGGTTTTGTTTGCTTCTAGTTTAAATATATTTTCTTACAGGCTATTTAGTATTTCAAGCAGTACATAACTGTTACATTTTAAACAAAGTCAAATTTCTAACCTGGAAGAAGTCCCCCACCGCTCAGGAACATGACTGTTTGAAACCTTTAATAAGAATAAGCTGCAGCCACTGCAGGTGCCAAGAAGGTGTAGCAGTCATGTCATTTAGTTGGCCAGCTTAGTCAAAGTTATGCACTTGGGTACTGAGAATAGGAGAAAAAAAAAAAAAAATAAAAAATGAAGTCTTTCTCATAGTTTTCCTTTGTGTAACTGCAAAACCAGGACAAAAAGTGTGATTTCTGAACTCTTGAATCTCCAAAAACAAATCAATATTACTTACTACAGCTAACAATTCCTCAAAAATCAGCCTTAAATGCAAACCCGGGTTTATTTTTCTCCTGCCGCCGGTTCAATTATCTTTCATTTCAAACTGAGAACGACCCCCCCCAGTTCTGAAGTGTCGATCTTTGTAAGTTGAAAATAGCAGTATCCACCTAAAAGCACACTCATATAAATTGTAAAATTTAATCTTACAAATAAGAAAGCTAACTTATCCTTTTCTCATCTCAAAACATAAAAATTTGGGAAGTCAATAAAGGAAAATTAACCTTTTCACCACGGCCTGATTCAGAACCTGCGCGCCACATGTGGCTCAGTCTTGCCAAGAGGTACCCTCACCCTCTGCCAGGGACACAGGACCTGCCACAGACATGGATATCACAACTGGGACCTGGTGACAACAGCTCCTTGCATTAAGGTGCTTCCTACCTCTGCCAGTGGTACTTGTAAGACAGAACTATGCAACATTCGCTCTCTGATTTGCTGCTGCTGCCCCCACAAGGGGGCTGAAAGTGGTGGAACAGCGAGGAACAACTGTGGCAGTGGCTCCCAGTGCGGCCAGTCCTGTTAGCCCTTAACTAGCAGGGAAGGCAGGGACCTGCTCCCTTGGATCTCCTGGGCCAGCCAGATGGGAAGGAAGCTGCAAGCTGGTGCTTCAGCTTTGCTTTCTCTGCATATCCCTCCAGCAGCCTGAGCTAACGAAGCACATCATTGTTTCTTTGGCTGCAAGGCTCAATGATGGTATTTAGAGAAGGAGAGAGATTTAAGTGGAGCATATTGCAAAATAAAGTATCATAAATGGAATGTTAGATTACTAAGAAACCTCCTGGGCTCTTTAAATTTGGGCTTTTTATTTCTGACTCCTCAATAGAAAATCACAGACTTGCTTTATCATTAAAATCTCCAACACAGCAGAGATCAAAGTTTGGTGCTGAGGAGCTCATGCGTTTGATGAGTTAATCAGCAGAGCTGACTCAAGTTTTGGGGGTATGCATAATGTAAGCAACAAAAGCAAAAGGTACCTAAAAGCCACAGTTGTACAAGCACCTTGTGACAACCCCATCATTTTAGTAATCTAAACCTGGACTGGACACAACACAGAAGAGTACAATTTTCTACACAAAATAAGTAACAAGTTATCACTGTCAGAAGCAGTGCAATCCTTCCAGGGCTCTTCCATCTCTGGTTATTTAAAAAAAACGACTGTACCTATAATAACTAACTGCTACTTCACCCTCCATGAGCTCTTTTTCCTCCTATGAGAGACAGACTCATGACCTGTAACCCATATCCTTTGATTGTGTTCATAAGGCTTATGAGATCTCACCTTCAACCACTTTCCCTCACAAAACAAAACAAGTTCAGTGCTAGTATTTACATCCTTGTTTTGAGAAAGATACCCCACTGCCATCTCGCCATGGTTTGGGGATGTATCTACATAAATACATCTTCAGCTGAACTTGACCAGGTTACACATCCAGAAACACATAACCACAGCCCACATTCGTCTCCCATTAGAGCCACCCAGACAGAAAATGATATTTGAGCATTAATAACTCCCCTCCCTTTCATTTTCTGTCTATTCTGCAAGTGACTGACAAATCTTGCCAGCAGCCATTTATAATAAACAGGATAAACTAGGTTTTACAACTTATATTAAACCAAGAAGCTCCCAGAAAGAAACAGAAAGCAATGCAGGGCCGTTACAGAAGATGGCTCAGATTATACAAATCCAGCTCTTTCACGATTTTTTAGTCACTACCTGAGACACCTCATAGTCTAGAAGCAGGATGTTCACAAGCATTTTAAACAATGGAAGGTGCTATTAACTGACGTTGGTACAAACTCTGAGCAATCAGAAATTCTCCCTGTTAGGGCTTGAATTTTGTTCTTGTTATTTTAAACTCTCTAAAACCGCAACATGAGCTGCCCGAGGCCTGGTGTGGAGTGCTGGTCTAGTGGATGAAAGCTGAAACTCCACCCGCATGTGAGCTAGAGAAAGGTGCATTGAGGTCTTTTTATTTTTTAAATCGTAGTCTGAATAGTAACCAAAAGTATATACCAGTAAACAGCTCGGTCCATATTTTTAATTCACAAATACCCTGCAGTTGCCATTCCAGAATCCCCAAGCAGTTCGTAAACATAAGATTACAAAGCAATGCTAATACATATCAGAACATCATACATATGTATAAGGGCATAAAGACACTGCAGGACAAGTTTGAAGATAGAAAAGCCAATGCACATTTTTTACACAAAGTAAAATAGACCATCAATACAAACTGGTGTGTGCTGAGGACGTTTTTGCAAATGTAGATAGTACAGATGGCCTGTACTATCAGGCCATGGCAATTTGTGCAGACACCAAAATGCATTTTTGCACAGCAGAGGGCTTTACTTTGTTCAAGATCACACCGGACCAACAGGCAGAAAAATGTATCTACCACAAGTTCCAGTTGAAAACAACGAACCTCATTGATCCCAGTCTGACAGATAACACACACGAGAACTCTGGCGACCGCAATGATGTACTGAAAAATCATTAAGGTTATAATAAAGCCAATGCAATAAGAGCAAAATTGCACTTTAAACTTCCCTGCTCCCGTGTCCCAGCCTGTCTGGACAGCCCACCCTTCCCGCGTGGTGTGGCGGGCACCGGACAACGTGGCAGACAGACCTCTTCTCCCTGCGAGAGGCCCAGAGCAACAGATGGAGCAATTAGCTCCCTGCCCCACCATATTGCTGGGTTTTGAGCTGAGGGTGCCAGGGAAGATAATTGCTTTCCCTGCTCTCCTGGAATATGCCGCATTGTTTGCTGACAAACTCTCTTACTCAAAACACACACCATAAAGCCCAGGGCAGGGAAGCATTTGTATGCCTCTGTAAACGTAGTTAACCACAAAAATTCATCCCCAGTGCAACATCCAGCATTTTGAGGTAAGTCTCCAGCCATTCCAGCTGATACAAAACACAGTTATGTGAGACATACCAAGATGTTGCCTTTTTGCCTACTAAACCAGAGACTGAAGAGATGTTTCCACCTCATTTTAACCAAAAATGCCTACTATGTCTTAGCAGCCACATTTCAGCAGTAGGCAATTTAATTTATATTTAGCTTTGTAGCATGGAGAGCAAATCTGGATACAAAATTATAATTAAGCATTTTGAATTAATTGCTATTATGGCCTTGACATTTAAACTTGTCAGTTCTCTACGGGAAAAAAAAAAAATACTGTTACAGCTGCTTTAGCCTCTCTTTCCTTGTTTTTCTCTTCTCTACTACATGTTTTTTTCTAAAATTAAAGTAAAACATTTACAAACACTTCACAACCTACGCATTTCTTCATGTACCGCTGTACACAGTACGCTGCAGCACTGAAAGTATTTTAGTTTAAGATCATTACAGGCTGAGAACAACAGATTTCAAAATACCAGGTCATGCCATACATCTAAATTACCACTGAATTTATCCCTCTCAAAACAAGCCTCTATGCACCGCAAATCCAGGTTAAAGTGTTTGGGAGCGCTTAAGGCAATTTTGGGGCCAAGTTATCCCTCATGATTCCCAAAGAGAGTTCACAGCAGACAAGGGAACAAGGGAATCGTTGCTCTCAAAGGATCACACAGCAGTCTGTGAGTATCTCTTGATGAAAGCACCTTTAACTGGTGTTGGTGTTCCCCCCATCCCTCAGCCCAGCTGTTCCTCTAGCAGAGCGTATTTGTATAGAATAGGGTTTTTTTTTCTCCTGACTGCTTTAACAAGCCATGTATGATTGGCGAGGCACAACATGGACAGAATTTATTTCCCAAGACATTTTATACTGGGTAGTTTCAATCTACTGCTTTGCAGCAATGTAATGAGCACCACCTATAATATATTCTATGTCTTGAAATTATTTATGCGATGCCCCAGAATTCGCTAAGAGCCATCCTCGAAGATTTGCAATTCAAACTTCAATGGGATCTGATCACGTAAACCTGACTCCAAGAGAACTCCATCGCCTTGGACAGAACTCAGTTCATGCCAAGTTTGTGCTCGTGCAAATCTGCTGAAGGACTGACACACAGAGAAACAGCAATATTTTATATGAAATATCATATTTTGCATACAGCATATTGCATCTGTTGCTACTTCTCCCTGATGAAGCTGCCCTCCCTTGCACCAGTCCTCACCTCTTCCTTTATCACCTGGGGAGTCACAGCCCCTATTTGATACTTGCTCCCTGCTTAAGTTCCAATCTTTTCATTTTTCCAGAACCGAGTCTCTGACAAATACAGTTTGGTCACTTGATTGTTAGGGTTTGTTTTGTTTTTTTTTTTTT
>VYZM01010756.1:616689-655407 GCA_013398915.1 Dromas ardeola | reverse complement strand
TTGTTTTTTTTTTTTAATGGAGTAGGATAGACCACAGAAGACAAGGAAGTAAAAACCAGCTGC
This sequence comes from Dromas ardeola, assembly GCA_013398915.1. NCBI lineage: Eukaryota > Metazoa > Chordata > Aves > Charadriiformes > Dromadidae > Dromas > Dromas ardeola. The sequence continues at coordinate 655,344 of VYZM01010756.1, read as the reverse complement.
TCCCAGATACGCAGACGCTAAAACCACACACACATTATTCCTACCAGTCCAAACTGTCTCTGGAGAAACAGCTCTGTTGGGCCTACAGTCTATCAAAAAAACCCAATCTTCTGCAGGATCTGCACGGTTACATGGAGGAAATAGGGCATTATTTATAGTAAGTGGCAAACCATTATTAATTCATTTGCACTAACTATAAAACCAAAATGAGCCGTTATGACACGCAGAGGAGTGTGCCGCAGTTCTGGAGCAATTCAGCATGAAGCACTCTGGAAATCTTTGAAAATTTTCCACACTGTGAGAATGGTTTTCTAGGATGCATATAAGCAGCAGGACATTAGTGGGAGAGGGCTGTGCTGATACTCTTGCTTTATTGCTACTTCAGAGACTCCCTTTGTTGCAGGGCCCTTGCCTACAAAAGGTAAAACTCGTTGAAATCCTTCCCTACAAAGGATAAAACTGCCAACAGTATTTTGAGGGTCAGCCAGAACCTACTCTTCACAGTACCACGTGCTCTTCTGCTTCCAAGTTGCAACATCTAGTTTCACCTATCAAGTCATGAAGGTGTTTATCTGGAAGAAGAGCTTTTCCATACTACCACCTTCTCCTATAGATTTCCTGGCAAGAAGAGTAGAGTGTGGAAAATCCCTAATTACAGGGGGCCTATCCCCCGCCCCAGTGAGGGACACCCACGTGGGACGCGCACACGCAGTGTCTCAAGGCTTCCCATTAGCTCAACTCAGCAGGCAACACCTCCTCCTGCCCAGCACTAACCCCAACTCAAGTGGTTGCAGCCAACAGGGAGTTTGAGAAGATCAAAAAGTACACAGCACTTCTATCAAAGTATGAGCACTTTGCTGCAGAGTTGAGGGGAGGATTTGACGGCTTCTCTTCCCAGCTGGCCACTGAGAAGACTTTTCCTTTCTGTCTTTCCCTTCTCTTTTTTTTTTCCCCTCTTTTTTTTGGGGGGGAGGGAGAGGAGAGTTTGTTTTCCCACCGCCCAAAATAACTTTCATTGCCATTAGTGACAGATGCTTCTAAATCTTTTTTGCATGTAAGCCGCTCTTGACATCTCTTGTGCAACCATATTACACAAATCAGGAAGGGAACAAACACCAAAACAGTGCCCGTGGGAAGACCACTGCGGAAATGCTGAATACACCAAGGCCTCTGGAGTAAGGTGCTCTTGCTATTTACCGTATCAAAGACAACAGGACGGCAAGTGCTACAGCTATGGCAAGTCACTAAAACGGCACTAGCTAAAACAAATAAACAAAACCTTGGCAATCCATTATCACCATACAAAGGAGGAGAAGTGTTGCCAATCCTCCTTTTATCCATGAGGAAAATGAAGCAAAGCTTCAGAGAAAACTCTGAGAAAACTCTGAGAAAACAGAGAAAACTCTGCTTTCACCATCACTTCAAACCGGTCCTCCCAGGCCTCTTGACAACTCAGTCCTCTACCTAAGCCATCTTCCCACAAACCATTCAGAACTCAGAAGGAAAGGAACAAAGTCATGCAGATGGGAAGGAGGACACCTTCTGCCCCTTTTTCTATTCAATGAGTTAGAAACAGCACATGGCAGTGGTCTCAGGACAGGTCAGACCAAAGTGTTCTCCATGCACTGCAAAGTTTCAAAAGGAGGTTTAGACAGACTTGTGTTCATCCAGTTCTTGTACCTCACATCACCACCTCTCTAACATGCCTCATGCTCTTACAACAAGGCCAGATTCATTTCTCCACTTGTCTCCCACGTACTTGAACGGACACATCTTCACAATCCCCTTTGCTCTCTCCATTCTGAGGCTTTAGCAAAAAACCCAGCAACTTCGAAGGCCACACGGCGCCACACCATCGAGGCACATGCACTAAAACATTACATCAACGTACATGCACCCCTGTGCTGTGCTGCTGAGTTAGACATGGAAACATGCTCAAGCCAGAAACATCCATCTACCCCAAACCAGTAGCAAGCTGGAGAACTTGGAGAAAGAGAACTGAACTCCAAACTGGCTTAATCTAATTTCAGCAGTGATTGCTAGTTTGAAATGCTCACGCAAGTCAAGGAGCTCAAACAAACTTCCCTAAGAGTGACAAATGCTCTCAATTATAACAACGTACTATTGCCTCCCCCACGCCTGGTCTGTAATGATGGGCTCTACAGGGCTGCTCAGGGTCAGTGGCTTCCTGCTCTGCTAAATATTAATCATGTTGACTTCGGTTATAAAATATGAGGCTAATGAATCCTGGTCCGTGTGTTTACGCACTGTGTACCCGCCTGCTCAGCAAAACTAACAGCCCATTAGAGATTTTTCTTTCATAATGGTAACATTACGAAATTCTGCAAGGTGACAGAAAAACCTGTGTGGTTGGAGATTTTTTCCCTCCCATTATTATTTTTCACATCACTTTGCAGGGCTTTAAGTACATGGTAAAAGTTCACCAAAAGAATCTCAGCCCAGACTGCACATAGCTATTCACGCCTATGAATGCTTGCTGCAATGGATATAAAACCATGTCTTTTTTTCTTTTTTTCTTTTTTTTTGACAGGGATTCCTTTCTTTTATTGTAATCTTTTATTAGCTTTTATTCTCCGTTGTCCACTTTGATTTAAGGTACATCTTTCCTCTAGACTGACAAGGCAGCACGAAGCAGGCATATCAAAGGTAAAGAGTTATTTACTCGAAAAATGCCAGCTTTGAAGATCTCTTCTCTTCCTTGAAATGGAGTCTCTCAAAGTCCAGTGTATGCAACTCCCCATTGAGTAAAATGACTGCACTCCTCATACAGCTGCTCTTCAGGACTCTGTGATCCATTTGGTAGCTCAGGCAATTTATAAAGCCTGCATAATAGAGTTAACACAAAATGCCGTTCCCTCAGAGTTAAAAAACACACAGCGAAGGTTCACGAGGAACAGTGCAGAGAAAAATACTTGCATGAAGATCTCTGCAGAAGTTCGGCCCTCCTCATTCATAACACCTTTGGGAGAACTTTGGCTTTGGTCTGGCTGTAGCAGGAACAACAATCCTCTAGCAGGATGACCATAAAGTTCTGCTTACTTCCCCAGTTCTCCTCAACCCCTGACTAAAAATCCTCAGGTCCCTGATTTAGTCCACAGCTTCCTCACTCATCATCCCACCTCCACCACACACTAATGGCTGATACTGCAACATTAAAAATCAAGCATGAGAGAACTCAGACTCCTGGTCAGAAGATTTTTTGAGTAAAAGGAGCAGTAAAATAAAGATTTCTGTTAAGGAGACACGAACCTGTGATATACCCCACTAAAGGCCATGACAAATAAGGAACAAAATCAATGAGAGAATAATTCAGGTTGGAGGAGACCTTTGCAAGCCATCTGGTTGAATTCCTCACCCAAAGCACAGCTAACTCCAAAGTTACATTCAGCTTTGAAATTCAAACAGACCTACTTCTTACGGTCCTCTCACTGAGTATCTTCAGGATGATCTCAGAGCAGCCTTCCAATACCTGAAGGGGGCCTACAGAAAAGCTGGGGAGGGGCTGTTTGCAAGGGCACGCAGTGGTAGGACAAGGGGCAATGGTTTTACACTAGAGCAGGGTAGGTTTAGATTAGACATTAGGAAGAAGTTCTTTACACTGAGGGTGGTGAGACACTGGCCCAGGGTGCCCAGAGAGGTGGTGGAGGCCCCATCCCTGGAGACGTTCAAGGCCAGGCTTGATGAGTCTCTGAGCAACCTGATCTAGTTGAAGATGTCCCTGCTTGCTGCAGGGGGGTTGGACTAGATGACCTCTGAAGGTCCCTTCCAACCCAACACATTTATGAGTCTAAGATCTGGCTCTGTCCTCTTTATTACAACTATTATTGAGCCACTCACCTTCCTCACTTCCCTGAAGACCTTACATATCATCGTCTTACAATCACAGCAGCCAAAGCTGCCACTAAACTTCAGAGTCCCAAACTGTTCACGAGCAGCAGGACAACTGAGAATCTCCTCTTTTTCTGGTTCATCCAGCACCTGCAACCTAAAATTATTCTTGCTGCACTCCAAAAACCTCTTGGATTGCTTGTGTCCTGCCATGCTGCCCTTCCAGCAGATGTTGGGCTGATAAAATTTCTGCATGAAAGCAGCATTTCTGAGAAGCTCCAGTAACCCACAGGCTTCCACAAGACCCCACTGATAGAATTCCCACCTGCCAGTCCATAGCTCACGTTACCACTATGATCTGAAGCCTGTTACAGAACAGATATTCCTCCTTATTAAAACTATGCTAGCACAAAAATGTAGCATATACTGTTTTCTTTCACAAGCATGGAAATTTTGAGTGTAAAAAGATGGCCTTTTTTTTTTTACTCCCCAGGAAACAAGAGAAAACAGGTTGAACATATGTTTCTCATGAAGCTTGGAGATGGGGAATCTCTCAACACCCTCATCATTCCTTGATGTCAGAGAGTTTGCCAGGTTCTCCCTGTTCCCATTCACACCGGAGTTGTATTTTTTATTTTTATTTTTTTAAAGCTGAAATTGGCTACATGAAGTTTTGACAGTCTTGACAGCATCATGTGTCTTCCAAAGCTTTCCAGCACAAGCAAGAGAAAAATAAAAATGGAAACTGAGTATTATTTCATGAGCCACTAAGGGACAATTTGCATGCAACTCTGCACAGTGGTTTGGTTAATTCATCAAAATTTTATGCCAAAGCAAAACTCTTAGGACTCTGACCTGCTGCTCTCCCAAAGGCAGAGAGGATTCTTGCATCACTTTTGACAGCTCTTCCTTAAAAACTGAAAGAAGAATTGCCTTGTAAATAGAATTCAGCCCTGAAGGATGGTAAAAGGCCACTGAAATTAACAAAAAATGTAATTCTACGTTTAAAATCTAACATCTATCTTGCTAGTGGTCTGGAACAGAAAAGTTTCTCGCCTACTTTGCTGCTGGTTCACCCTGCAAAGGGCAGTTAGCAACTGAAAATTGTCTTCTTTTGAAAACACACTGGAACGCAAAGCAAGCTCACAACATTAATCCTGGAACCTGTTAAGTGATTTTTACACAGACAGGTTTGCCATGATTAGTGAACAACTGGGTGACACAGAATTTTCACAAACATCACAGATCTCAGAAATGCAACAAGTGTCACAGATGTCAGAAATGCAAAAAGTGGACCTGTTGGAGCCAGTCCAGAGGAGGCCACGAAGATGCTCTGGAGGGCTGGAGCCCCTCTGCTGTGAGGACAGGCTGAGAGAGCTGGGGGTGTTCAGCCTGGAGAAGAGAAGGCTCCGGGGAGCCCTTAGAGCCCCTTCCAGTCCCTAAAGGGGCTCCAGGAGAGATGGGGAGGGACTCTGGATCAGGGAGTGGAGGGACAGGACGACGGAGAACAGTTTTAAACGGAAAGAGGGGAGATTTAGATGAGGTATTAGGAAGAAATTCTTTGCTGCGAGGGTGGTGAGCCCCTGGCCCAGGTTGCCCAGAGAAGCTGTGGCTGCCCCATCCCTGGAAGTGTGCAAGGCCAGGATGGACGGGGCTTTGAGCAACCGCCCATCATGGCAGCGAGGTTGGAACTAGATGATCCTTAAGGTCCCTTCCAACCCAAACCATTCTGTGATTTTATGTCCATTACTGGTACATGTCCATTAAAGTCCATGATGCCACACTGATGTACACCTGTTAAATACACAGTCATATAAATAGGAATGACGGCTGCTACTCTGACATGTTCTGACCCCTCCATACACCTCTGCATCTTAGGTAGCTGCAGTCACCAGAAGAACAGATTTCTTCCCTGCATCCCCAGAGTGTGAAGGACCGAAGGTAAAACCAAAAATGACTACCTACCACAGCAAGGCATATGAAGGACAATTCAGCACATTAAACCATGAGCAACTCTGAACTCACCAAGGCCTGGCTAAGCACTGCGTTCAGCAGAAGCACAATGACATTTACGAAAGCCAACATCGGAAAAATTACTCCTGCTGTGGAGCCATCATTTCCTTACAGGTAATCGCCTGTCCAGCTGGTTATTGCAAGGACACGTGGATCTCCCGCAGCGCTGCGCTACCTATGACATGCACAATAACAAGTTTTCTTTGTCTTTTGTATTTTGATAGACACGGTGTGACTGTTTTCATTCAGAAGGAGCAGTATTCTCTGGCAAGGATTTCTCTTGCCAGGGCTGCTGGCAAGCCCGCTGTAGGTTCATCTATATTTCTAGGAATTTTAGTTTATCTCGCAGCCCAGGAATACCCGTGCTTTTGGCAAGGCCCCCATTCATGACAGAGAAACAAAGAGCATCCATTATCAGCAAGCCCGAGCAGTTAGCTGCATCCTAGATTTTCCCACATAGTGCTTTTGAATTCTCCTCCCTAACACATACTTAACCCTTGTCCTCACTGAAGGCAGAAAGCTCTCACATCATTTGATACTGCAACAAAAACTCAGGGAGATTAGGCTCAGGGTGAGCAACCATATTTCTCATCCTTTTGAAAAGACAGAAGGTATGAAATGGGAATCGAATGACAGCGTTTCCAGGTCCGTGCTGCCCAGGGGGAACACCAGTGTTGTCTCAGGACTGTTCCCTGCCCCACACAAAACACAGCAGTTCCAGCCCACCCCAAAAGTAGCAAATCCATCACTACCGCTGCTAGCACAATTCTCCCCCTCTGGCCATCTCAACTGAGAAGAAACTTCACAGGCATAGAAGTATAAGCTGTAGTCCCTTCCCCATGTGAGGATTCTACTTTACAGTGCCTGAAAACCTTCTTTACCTGGAAAAAAAAAATAATTTAAGCTAATTAATGACTAGTGATTTCCTGCAGATATCTACGCTAAATCCATTATTAACCTAGCATACAATAAAAATGTTTATACTCTACAGTGCTAAAGAAATTAACTATCAGGCAAATGACTCTGTAAATCCCACAAATCTATCACGACTCAGCGTGTTTAATAACTGTACCTCACTTCAATGAATAATACACAATAATGACTGCACTAATATAATAATTAGTTTTTTGCTTCCCATCTATCCACCACTACATAAATGTAGAAGTCGGACCTATGCATTTTTTGACAATTACCGTTTCTTTCCCTCTATTTAAAAACAAATGTAATTACTTCAACTAGTGAAGACAGAATTACTTCTGCAGCAGAGTCAAAACATGCATCAACACTCATTTTCTATAATTATTTCACAAGCAGCTCTGTCTGGCATCTTTCTCGAATGAAAGGAGTTTTCAAAAGGCCTTTGGCTACTTAATGAGCAGCACACAATTACAGGCACAATTGAAGAAAAAAAATAAAGGAAAAAAAAGAAGAGGTTCTCACCATTCATTTAACCTCCTCTTTTAGTGTCTGCCTTTAAACACAAAATAACTTCAGAGAACAAGATGAACCTCCTCATACCCTCACTTTTCTACCGTACTTGACAGACAGCGAGAGTTGCCAACAGTCTCTTCCAGGACAGAGAAGTGTCGTGGCTGGGATATAAATACGTACGGTCTATATCCATGTCTCACTTCCTCATAATGTATTATCACAGCATCTTGAAAAAGAGTGTTGTGATTAACCTTAAATTTTTGAAATTATCATTTATTAGGGCTATTGTCTAGACATAAAAACCACGCACAGCTCTCTCATCCCAGGGGGATTAACACATCACAGAGTGCTCACACTTAAATTGGTTGTAGAGTTAAACGTAACTAGTAAAAACAAGCGTGGCACAGAGCCAGCATTAAGCAGAGATGAGAGTACATCACTCCATTCGTTAGAAATCAGTGGCGTGAGCAGGGGCAGTTAGCATCAGAGGCCAGAAGAAAAGCCCCTCCAGATGCTTTCGCTTGGATTAGTAAAAGCTTTGCCTCTTCTGAACAGCGGAGGCTGAGGATTGAAGGGACAAAAAAGACAGGCAAGAGGAGACAGGCTGCTCTTGACAGCCAGATTTCTCTCTTCTCTCATCAGTCTTAAACCAAAATAAAATGTGACACAAGTATGACAAAAGGCTATTCCCCTTCCACAAGCTTCCTAAAGAAAAGAGGCACAGAAAGTCCTATGTATTCTTATAGCCTCCACACTCCCACACAAATTCACCACCCTTCCGACACCCAAAGCCTGACAACTCCTGCCATGAGCTTTTATGAATTAAAAAAAGAGCTATTTTAAATTCAAATAAGGTGGCACAGTTATTAAGTTATTTTTATACTCTTCTGCACTTCTAAGACAAACTTTGAGTCTCCTTATTTCCCAAACAGCTGCTTTTAGGGCATAGATGAGTAAATACTACACTCAGCGCCTCAATCCATTCACTTTACTGATGACAGAGTGATTAGTACCACAGAACAATGTATTAAACCAAAGGATTAAGTAGTCAGAGTATGGCCGATCTAACAAGAAAGTGCCTTAGCAGTGCAAAACTCTAATAAGTAAAAAAGCAAAGAAGTAGCTTCAGGTTTCAGTAGTTTTAAACTCAGTTTATACTGAGATTAGCGTTGATTTGGCAGGGGGAAAAATTAAACTTCTAAAGATAAATCTGTAGAATCATGGACTATTTGTAAAACGGTGTCAAACAGTTTGCCATAAATTTAAGGGATATTCAGTGCAGTGAACAATCCTAAGATCTCAAATCCAGATACCTAAGCAGAACAGAAATTTGGATGTTTCAAGAACTGAAGATGAATTTTAATGACTTAAGAGAAAATTGAGAAGGGAAATTGCCTTTCAAATCTTCTTCCACAGCAGTTAATGCTTCAAACTGCCACCTACTACACAAGACGAAACCTCATTTTGTCTCATCTTGGGCTGGCAGAACCAGTAACTAGGAATCCAGATGAGAACCTGCACTGCATTTTAAATGTGATAGCTACCGCATGGGCCAGAATTCAGATTTAAATCCACATTTGCCACTGTTTTTATTTATTTCTTCATTTTTAGAACCTAAATTAGGTTACTTCATTTCACGGAAACTACTTCCCCTACCATGTGCAGGGATACGAAGGAAGTTGCTCAGCTTTCTAATTAGGCTTTAGTCTGTTTTTAGAGGGAATAAAGGCCACAGCCTACTGACCCTGCAACGAGTTCCATCCAAAAAGCAAGAAAAAGGACTCTGATTTCATTAAAACACAATGCAAAGGGCTAAAAACTCACTGAACGGGCTACAGACCAAAAGGAAAACAATCAATAAATAAAAGCAAAATGGTGATCAAAGCACCACTGCCAGATCCTGGGACTAAAGGACTGGGACAGTTATTTGAGTGCATGCCCTTATCTTTCCTCTTACAGAGACGCTCCTGCCTCTGTCTCCTCCTGCCTGCCGAGCTGCTCCTCATGTCACCGAGCCCTGCTGGAAGGGACCTCCTCAGTCACAGCAAGTCGAGACGGGGTGCTGAGGCCTGGCCTCCCCTCACCTCTTCTGGTTCTGGGTCCAGCATCCAACACAACACCTGCTGTTCTCCAACCAAGGGCCCACAGCACAATCTCATCTGCCAGTGGGACCCAGCGACCGCTGATTAATACAGGCAAGGCTTGCTGCATCTGCCTCACCAGGGTGTTTCAGTGACAAACTAGTCCCCTAAGGAAGATTTACCAAACTGAAATGCGATATATCACCGAGTTTCTACAGTCAAAAGCAGTGACAAGTGTGTCCCAGAGCGCAGAGTGTTAGTTATATCAAATGTTGAAGCCAACGTGTTCTTACACTCTCCGTTTCCAAATGTGCCATGATATTTACTGCTACAATATCCTTCCCCATCAACCCTTTAACTATCTCCTACGGAGTCTAATTAAAATGAAGTATTGTAACATACAATCAACACTTGCACGCTATTGATAGATACTCGCAGATGTTATTATAAAGAAATAGCTCCTCAGTACTGGTTAACATAGAAAGCTTAACAGAAAGTTTCTGTATTTTCCCCGTGACATGTTAAGCTTAATGTTTTGGCAATAGGAAAGTTTCATTGCTTCCCCTCCATTTTAATTACTTTGCTAACACTTTATACTTGAACACCCATGCTTAGAATTAGGCAATAATTAGGAGATTCCTCCTCTTTCATCTGTTACTTCAGCCTCTGTCACACTGAGAACAATAACAATCTTCAGATTTCTTTTTCAGCTTTAGACAGCAGTCTCAGCATATAAATAAACAAATATTTGTACAGCATCTAAATAAATTTAAAAGTGATTATCTGAGGAAGCAGGGAGCAGAAACGTCACTGAAACGAATTGCCGTATCTGGGGGTCGGACCCTCTCCTTTCACAAAGGTAGTTGTGTGTCTGCTTGTTTGCGTGAGCATGAGCAGAAGGGGCAAAATACATCCATCAAGCTGCCAAACTTTAGTGCAATGACATAACAATGATCTTGCCACATTTTATGCCTCTCTCTGTATTTGCTAGTATTATAACAGGGCGTATGAGCCCCAGATAAAGCTCGGGTTCCCACAACACAAACACACAGGATGGCAGACTCTATTGAGCACTTACACACGTATGCACACACACAGGCATCAGTTTCTCTGTACAATATACTGCAGAAACAAAACATCCCCAACTTACGTTATTATAAAGAACACATTATATGGTATCAAATAATGAGATCTTCCCCAAAGCTGCTTCTAAGCAAGTGACGTTGCTTAGATATTTAATTGCCATACATTTCACTCAGAGGTTATTTCCCCTCCCTACAAACACACACAACTTTTTAAGTCTAGTTCTTCAGGCAACTTGCCCCCCAGTTATGAAACTGTATCTAAGAAACGTTATAATGGTTGAATTATCATTTGAAAATGCCTCGCATACCATGCCATGCAAGTTTCTAACAAGATTAATTATAACCCAAAGGTCTTAAACAGACAACACAATCTGCAGGATGAAAAAAAAAAAAAAACCAACCCTGTTTTGTGATGCCTTATCCGCCTAGGACAACAGCTGGGACCTGAAGGCAGAAGGACGCGGTACCCACCTAACACACCAGGCCCGGCAAACAGGCGCTCCAGAGCTGAACACCAGCTCAGCACTAAAAGGAAAGAGGGATCTGAGACTGGGCTTCGAGGGAGGAGAAGCTGAGCTCTTATTCCCACAAGGATGATGCACCATCTCAGCTCTGAAATTCAAATACTTCTTTTTCACTAGAAGAAAAAGAGCTAATAAAATTTAAAGAAAATAACAGAAACAGAAGTGAGAGATGATAATGTAGAAGTTGAACAGCACTCAACCCAGCGCTGCTCTATCCACAGTGAACTCAACAGCATTCCAGACATCCATTGTCCCTCCCCTCTAAATTGAACGCGGCATACTATTAATACCATAAAATAGCTTTGCATTAAAAGAAAAACAAACCCAAAAAAAACACCATTCACACCCCCCAAAAAAACCCCCAAACCACCATACACACAAACACTGGTTTAAGGCTGCCAAGAAGCTGTTCTGTTCTGAAACTTCACGTCAAACCTCCCCTTATAAATGTCTCTCTAGCACGGTACATCTTGACACCCATATGTTGTCTCAGCAATGTAGGAAACGGAAAGCATTGCCGCTCACCCCAATTGGCACAGCTCCTGAGGCCCCCACGCTTCTCCTCAAGCAGACAACATACTACACAGAACAAGGCTCCCTGCATAGCCTAGGACAGTGTTTCAGTGTCAGCAAAGTTAAAATTATTATAAGCTATATGATTTGGAGGGCACCTTTGTAAGAAGCTCAAAAAGACCAAAGGGATTGTTTGAGCTACTTGTGACCAGTAGAGGCCACAGTGCCGCACACTTCTAGCGGCAGGAAAGATGTCCCTGGTGCTCTGTGGGGATCTCTGGAACAAACACCAGATCTTCTGCCGTCTCCCCTTCAGTACAGCAAAAAGAGTAAAAGCAGACAGTGAGGGAATCTGCTTTCTCAGCAGCCTTTTGGGTCTGGGGAACAGCACTTCCAACCAGGATCTCAGCCAAGCACAAAGCTCTGACTCCACATCCTACCACCTGATAACTCTCTTGGGGCTGGACATGAAAACAAAGGGGGAGCAGATCCAAAAAAGTTGTTTTAACAACCTGCCTTCTACCTTACACTCCGTATTCACAGACCTAGACACACACCCACCACACAACTAAAAAGAACTCCCGTTTTCCTCTGTTAAGTCATCACAGGGAAGACCGTGAGTTTTCCCACTATGGAAACGTTTTCCATCCCAAGGTGGAGCGATGCAGCAGAGAGGAGGAACACAGACGGCAGCCTGGAAGCAGGGGATCAACGCCTACAGTTTTGCACAGAGAATGAATGAGCGATTTGTGACTGTCACATACTCATGAAAGAATAAGCAAAAAGAAGGTTTTAAAAAAAAAAAAAAAAAAACACAGACCAAATTTAGTGAGGGTCTACTATGTAGAGAGTGAGAGGAAAGACATAGTTGGTTTCTGTCTGGGGATTTTTGAGGTCTTCGGACCAACAGTACTGTCACACTCATAAATAGCACAAAAGCAAAACAGAAAGGATTTTTAAGGATAGACCTGTCAACACAATCTGGGAATCGCTCAGCTTTGCTGCCTAGAATATGACCACTTTATTGTTATTTCTGTGCTCTGAATACACAAGAAGGCAACCTGCGGTGGTGTGAAGGGTGCCCAGAGCATCTCACACTGTCCTTGTGCTCTCAGGAGGGAACAGATGGAGTGCTGCAGGCTACAATTTGCTATTTCAGCCCGACCCCTTTAAGGAAGACAATTCTAAAGAAAATGCTGAAGGTGATATACCAACAGTACCCTGGTCCTTAACCCAGGGGACAACCTAAGCTAGGATTTATTTCAGAAAATCTTAAAGGTATTTGAGTTTAAAAGCATTCCTATCTGTCAACACATTTAAGTACATGATCAGAGGCAATGCCAATTCACGATTCCTATGGAAATCTCATGCATAGAGGGGCAGGTTTTGGCCCCCTGAGGTGAACACAGGAGATTTCTGCATGATGTTTATCAAGTCTGTAACTCAAGCAGCAATTTAATCTCATCCTGCGTTTTTCCCCTAACCTCTAGAGGATAACCTGGTTTTAGACTTATTTACCTGCAATGGGAAATACACGGTCAGCAGACAAATGCGTATGTCTTGGTAGGCATGTCCGGGTTAAAAGAGTAACTGTTAAGATTCGCTGACAACAGAAAAGGTCCAAGCAATCCAACTGAAAGTGGTCGAACGGATAAAACTGATTGTGCCAAGTGGGACGGTTAGCAGAGGACAGGTGCTACAGCGAGAGAGAAATACATCACTGAGCACAGAAAAGCTGTTTTACAGGGATTGAAGGTTATAGATTTTAGTCACGTAGGAGGAAAATCGGACCCTGATTTCGGAACTTGGAGACAGCGAGAGAAAACATCATTTGAAGGGAAGAGCTGAGTTAGCTGAAACAGCCTCACATGCAGAACCTGTTTAAGAATGAGGCAGAGACTGGGGAGCAAAACAATGCATATGGATGTCTAAATCTTTGTACTCTTTATAGCAGCAATCAGATGTGATTTCATCTATAAAACCGTGTCATACTCATTTTGAACGATGGGCCACTCCCAACACAAAAACTGCAAACCCAGAATTCCCCCAGCTGAGCACTCTCAGAAATCATACACTCCAAACACCAGACTGCTGAGGGCAGGGGGGCAATTAGCATCAGGTCCCGGGGCAGCTGGGCCACAATCCTATTTCTGTGCAGTACTAACACAGAACACTCACCTCACGGCTGCTAGACCCTGCTTCCCTGCAGCAGGGAAAGAGCTGGGCTGTTTCTTTGGCTTGGAAAACTAACATAGAGTTCTACATCTCAGATGCAACTGCAGAAAGCTCTGGTGTCTCCTCCCCAATGGGTTGTATAGCATCGTATTGCTCTGACGTTATTCTTCCCAATACTCATACAAGAAAAAATTATAATATTTCTGTAATGTGAATAGCATAGCGCCTCATAATCCCTTCTATTTCACTAATTTAAACTGTGATTTCATAAGTACTTCTGTAGAGACTAACACTGCCAGATCTGAAATTAGGTAATCATGGACACACCGCAGCAATCACAGACAAAGAAACGCTAAATTATTTGCAAGGTCCTTTTTCATACTATGAATGAGGGAAATGTATTTGAAAAAAGTAAAACTCACTACCCATTCTTTAATGTATTGCTGTTTCTGTAGCCTAAGGACTCTGGAGGATATTTAAATGAAGACCCATCCCTTTCCCACCAACCCCACCCAGTGCTGACCCTCATGGCAAAGGACCTGTGAGCAGAAAATTCAATCTTTTGCACATATGCAAATGCCCAGCACAGCCATGCAGACAGCAGGTCAAATAGCCATCAGTTATTTTTGCTAGACAAACAGTACATTTCACAGAACAAATGCGGATTTTAATATTAATTCCTATTACTGTCATCTCTGTCACCTAAAATTGAGATTCAGAGTTTCTATAACTCTTCCTACTTCCCCTTAACTCCCATCATTTTGAAAAGCATGGCATCTTGTTGCTGGTGTTAACATTCTATAATCAGCTTCTACATGGAACAAACGCTAGAATAAGGCCGTGGATGAGGAACCTTTAGACACCTGGCACGAAAAACGGAAGATAAGCTTGTGCCCCCTCAAAAATAAAAAAGGCTTTACTGCGCCAGGCGCCCTATAGATTCTTCAGGGCAGACACTCCACCCCAACAACCCGAATAAATAAGACAAAGGACGAACTATGTGTTGCAAATCAGAGGAGGTTGTCAAAGGATCTGATTGCTACTGGAATATTATGGTTTAAGAACTAACATATGAGCCTTCATTTTTAATGATTGTTGTTACAAGAAAGGCACAAAGTTAAGGTGATGAAGTGCAAATATTTTGATGCAAATTGCTCTAACCAGAGAAACAATAAATCTCTTTTCCTGAGCAAAGAACCTCGATAGCACTGAAGCAATTCAGAACATACTATTTGCTGGGGTGCATGTTTTCTGTTGTTTGAAAAGAATTTTTAGAATATTTTGCTATAGAGTAAAACTATCCCAGCACTCCTTTCTTTTTAGGTTCTTACATTGTACTTTTAGCAATGTTACCTTTGCTTAACACAGCCCCATCACAGGCAATGCTCTGCCTTCCCCACCACCCGTACGCAGCGCCTACCGATAAAACATCTCGGCGTTTTGACTGCCAAGGGACGCCCCTGTGACTGAGAAAAGGCAGCACAACAAGCTGACAACGAATATGCCTTCAGCACACAGGTACATTTCTACTGCTTAAAGAGCACTTTAACAAGATAATATTACTTTTAGCTCAGGCCACCATGATCAAGTTTGGAGATTACTTCTTGGTACAAGCAAGAGTATCTTCTACATTGAGACACAGGCAGAGACAAATAAGGACAGACAAACTACCACTCATCCTAACGAACCAAGTCGGATCACCCGGGAGCACCGACACTGACCTGTGAGCCTAAGTCCAACTGTGCTGCCAGCAGCGTGAGAGGCTCGAAAATTCAATATAAATTCCTGATCGGTTGCAGCATAATGTACTGATATTATATGAAGCACCTGTTTGCACAGAGTTCGATTCCAACTCTTTTACACCGAGATATTTGCTTCTGTGTGAAAATAAGTAAATATTTGCTCTTCTGTGCCAGCTGGATCAGGGGAAAGCTATAAATTGCCTAAGCCTTTCATAGACAGTAGAAGGCTGGCAGAAGGTGCAGATCTGGAGTTCGCGTGCACAACACTAACTGGAAGCAACAACTACTGAAAACAGTTTCAGAAGATAAAGGGGAACACCAGCAGTAGATACAAACCTCATTGTTGCTCTGTGGATTTTATGTTGGGTACTGCAAAGTTCATCTTTAAACTCTGGGGTTTCTGATTTCTTTAGGAGAGTAGGACAGCGAACAGAACCAAGAAAGCTGAGTTTTCACATCACAAACTCAAACTAGTACGAGTGCATTTGTCAAGTGATTTAGAAGAAAAAGACCTTAATATATCTGTTGAGGGATGGGAATCTGTGTTTACAAGAAACTTACTGCCCAAAGACCCTTCCCATCACCACAAAGGAAATTATAGGATGCAACGTAGTGATTTCTATACATTATAGAATGTATAAAATGCAGCTAAAACGAGGATTTGTGGATCTTAATTGAAATACATTGTAATAACAACTGTCAGTGATTTTGATGCTCAGGCCTGTAATGACTCTCCAGCAATATTTGAGTACTTTGATATGGTCACATGTAACATGCAACACTTTACACCAGTATTTTAATCTATTGCACGTGTTGGACAACAACTTGAAGACATTTTGGCTCTATAATGCAGCAAGGGCATCTGCTTCATCTGAATTGGCATACCACAGCTTTAATTCTGTATGAAAGAAAAAAAACATTGCAGTTGTAGACTTGCTTTCAGGCACAGTTCTTTAGTAACAATGGGATTCTTTCTGCCCAGGAAAAACAATCATGTGGATTTTTTTTTTTCAGAGGAATGCGTTACGAATGTAAAAACAAACATTATAGCAAAGTGATCTATAGAACAGCAGGTTGAAAGATTTACTGCTATACTAGGTTAACAAGTAATCCATCTGAGGAGAATAATACCAACTAGGAAGAACCGGTTTTATAAAAATACGTAAGTAGTCACACACAAGATAGCTTTTGGTGCAGTATTCCTTCTCTTAAATTGGACATCCCACTCCTCTGCCTCACTCCCTCCTCTGTCAAAAAAGACAACTTAATGCCAACAGTTTATCTTGCTATTAAAAAATTACTAAAATAAATTTATCACTTGCAGGCTTTATCTTCAAAGCGTCAGGCTTCCTTGATATATAATCTAATCTTTCAAGCTCAAAGATTCTTGTCAAACTTCATTAACTGACAAATCAACTTCTGGAGTTCTGGATCTCTTTGCAAGACCTACTTCCCTCCTACTTCTTCTTCACTCCCTACTAAATGCTAGAAAACCTCCCAAAGTGCCACAGGGACGAAACTGTGACGTTAAGGCTTTCAGATTTTGTTATCCTGTGAGTTGTGGTCTCGCTTTAAACCCCCTTCCAATGGCCTCTGCACTGAGATTTTAGTTTAATAATTTAAAGGATTATTGGCAGCTAAAATAAGGATTTGTGGATCTTGAATGAAACACATTGTAATAACAACTGTCAGTCTGATTTTGATGCTCAGGTCTGTAATGCCTCTCCAGCAATATTTGAGCACTTTGATATGGTCACAGCTATGGTCTATTTGAGTACTATTTCTAAAGTCATAAAATATTCCACTGCTTCGTATTTTTTAAAATCCCGTCTTAAAAAACAAACAAACAAACAAACAAACAAAAACTTTCAAGCTTTTTAGCTTGTAAACCTAAAAAGCAAAACTAAGTTAAAAGGAGTAAGGAGTTGAAAGCATTTCTTTTTTTTCCCTCATTGCACTCAGTGGAATAACAAATAATTTAAACAGTGACTAAGTTTATAACCCCTGCCCAGTCCCAGCAATCATCTGGATCACAATGCAAAGCGTGAGGAGGTTGAGGGTTTTTGCTTCTCCACCTATGTAATGGGAACTGAGCCACAAAGGGGGATTCCCAAGGGCGAATGG
Organism: Dromas ardeola; assembly: GCA_013398915.1. Classification (NCBI taxonomy): domain Eukaryota; kingdom Metazoa; phylum Chordata; class Aves; order Charadriiformes; family Dromadidae; genus Dromas; species Dromas ardeola. The sequence continues at coordinate 637,807 of VYZM01010756.1, read as the reverse complement.
GATCTCTGCGTCACTCTGGGTTTTGTCATGTTCAGATACTGTAACATAATAGGTCAGAGAAATGTCCATGGGCAGAATAAGCGGTTAAAAAAATAAAATTAAATTCCATTTTCAAGCTCTATCAGTATGAAAATGCAACGTACTTGTGCAGACATACACGCCATTCCAAAAAAGGTTTTGTACTCTCATACTCCATCTGCTGGTTTTGCAACAATATTCAAGACATCCGCATGCTTTTTGCCTTTTTTTTTTCCCCAAGCTGTGCAACACCCCTGCTCATCTGCGTAAGCTGGCAAGTGTTAAACAAGAAGTCATCTCAATATTTCAGAATTCACTGAGGAAAAATAAAAAGGTAAAATATTTACGACAAAATGTAAAACAACTAAACATGCAAGAAAAAAAACTGTTCCTAAATGTCTTACAAATATCTCAGGGCTAAAAGCATTAACGTGAGGTTAAAAATGTAGCACGCTCTTCCATTTGGTCCCTGCCTTGCTTTTGTATATATGTTAGAGCTTCCAAGAAAGCCAATTAACGTGCATTTTATTCTTTGAAATGCTTAAAATTGGGCACTTTCAGTGTATAAATTCTAAATGTCTCTTATTATTTGAGTGCTTTTTAATGCAGACTTGTGTACATTAAAAATACATTTAAAACTGAAAAGCATTTATGTTTCAGCTGTCTTTGGAAAAGCAAAAAGAGAAACCTAAGCAGGAAGCAGTGTTTGTCCCAGGACAAAGATAGGCTCATGACTATGCAAATCGATAGAGCTTAATAAATGCTTTGCAAGGCTGGGTCTGTCATTTCACTCCCAGGATGAGTTATGGTATTTATTACCCAGAGAAGGAAAACAGACACACCTCCCTTCGGTCACTCCTCAGTGGAAGTTCAATGCGTAACACATGCACTGCAAGAATACACACATAGCATTATCCTTCCCAGTTTCCTCCCACTAACTGGGCTTTTCACACTCGTATAAAGCGACATCTGGAAACGATCATCTCATCGCACCCTCAAAAAACTAACAGAAGCAGTAATAATATGGTAATAAGGGATGAAATTTTATGAAAGATGCCACTTAACTGAAGACTAAAAGACACCATGCAATTTAAATAAATTGCTTTTAGCAGGGGACTGAGTGACAATCAAGAAAAAATGCCTGGCCTATTTTTGCAAATTGTGGGTCAGATTTTCAGCGGGTGTAAAATGCTGACTTTGGTAAGGCAGTGCCAGTTTTGCACAAACTAAGGATATAGTCCTGTGAAGTCACATTTTTAGGACCACATTGGAGATACCCTTAAACTGAGGATGCTGAAATGAAGCTGTATAAGCAGCTATTAACACATCAAATACCTGCTTATTTTGCTTCCCCACTCCTTAGTTTAAGTGAGTTGAAAAAGAGGAATCACGCAATTATCTGTACAGGAACAAGAAAATTCAAATGACATTGTGTTGTGCACAAAGATGAGAACTCAATTCCCTGATTAACCTGGCGTGGGTTGATAACGCAGAAGCTGCCATAATTCTGGTTTAGGTTCGCTGTGCACCGCTTGTGTCCAGGCTCCGGTCTAGAAGATCTGAAACCATCACCGTGGACCTGACTCTCCTGCTTCTACTGAGCCTTCACATGTGCCCAGCGTATTTCAAGTGGAAATACAGCCTGGGAAAACTGCAACAAGACAAAAATCAAACTGGTTTGTAGTCACTTAAAATTTCATTCAAACCCACTTTCACTTAGAAAAGCACTGTGAGATGTTCAGCTGCCTCAAATCTACAGTGCCACTAAGTCAACCAGCACTCAGGGTTGCTGTTTTGATCTTTGTTTTGTTTTGGTTTTGTGTCTCTCTCCATTTTTGCCTCTTCAGATTAGGAATACTCAGGCTATTTGGATTGAAACCTGGACAGAACTCACGAGTCAAGAAACATGAAAAAACAACCCCAGGGTGCCAAATTCAGCTGATGTGAAAATAAGTGCTAGGCAGGTTCACTTCTTTTGGAAGAAGTCATGAGGTCCCATCATTCACAAGAACTATTTTTCATGGCATGAAAGCCTAATGCCTTAAGGAAAGTTGTCACCTTACTGACCAGCCTGCCCACTCAGAAAACAATGCTATATTCAAACCACATTATAGAAAGCCATTAAATTAAACAGCAACACCACCAAGCAGAAACAGTGCGATGGGGAAATGAATAACTAGACTTCATCCTAGTAAATAAAAATAAAAAACATTTTTTATCTGCAAAGGCAGTTTGTTATCCAGAAAAATAAATCCCTAGAATTTAAATCCATCACGAGCAAAATCCCTCTGGAAAAAATCCAGACCAAAGCACTATTATGACTGCCTTTATATTCATAACTGTATTTATGCAGACTAAGATAAGGGCAATCAATCCACATGCCTAAGGACAAAAAGCCGAATCTTCTGCAGGGATCAGGATAAAGAAAATTCCTCACCATATGTATCATGGTTAAAGGCAATACGGGACATGCTTTGCTAGACTCAGGAATTTTCAGGCACTGGTCACTGCTAGAAACAAATATCAGATTTACGGCATACTGATGTGCCCCAGCAGTAAATCCCAGCCTCTCCTCTGCACATTGCTGCCTTCCAACACCCTGAATTTAGTGCCTGAACCTTGAGGGACCATGGCCTCACACCAAACCAAGTATCATCAGCTCCAACAATCTGGCTTTTCAGGGCTCCTGTATTCAGTCACCTAAAGCGCAACAAAACACCCTGCTTCCCCTTTTCACCATTTAATTACCTCCCTTTCTCCTCTCAAATTCCTTCTCTTCCACATAGGTCATCTCCATTGTTACATCCCAGACAACATAGCTGCTTCCTTTTTCAATTCTTTTCCAGTAACTAATTCATAGATCTAATCTATCCTCTCTTCTTTGAAAGATATCCTCCCATGTTGACCACATTTCTACAGCCAATACATCCATAACTTGATAGCAATAGTTCCTCAAAGAGATATATTTTGCGTGGAACACCCCTCTACAGGCAACCAACGGCACCTCTGCACCTTGAAGAGAAACCACAAATACACTTTGCTTCCTCCAGAGCTCTGTAGTTTCAACTGAAGCATTGTCGATGTTGTCCAGGAGGACTAAAGGTACACATTACGGGCTAAAGTGGAAACTTGACAATGAGAGACAAGAAAAGCGTACCACGTTGACATGCTTAGAGTCACAAGACATGCATGATCCAGAAATACTTCACCTTCTCTTTCAACTCTTATTTAAAGGGTAGGTGCTGTCTTTCTACTCCACAAAAAATTAAGAAGTGAGGAAGGGGAAAGAACAAAGGAGAAATCAAGATACATTTGTTATCTACTTAATTAATTGGGCAGGGAAAATCAACATCTTATATGCAAAGGGACTGAAGCAGTTAGGATGTGATACAGATAAAGCCCCTACCTTTCAACAGTGCTGCCAGGCTCTTTCCGAGCACAAATTGGGGATCAAAAAGAAGGAATATCACATTTCTCTAACTCTACTCTTATCTCTCTAGCTGACATGCCAAAGGCTATTGAGGTGGAATGAAAACAGAGTTTTGATCATCAAACAAAGCAGACAAAGTCACTAAAACGGGTACCAGTCCCAGAGGCTTTGTGGGATCCACGTAACAAAACTCAGAGAGAAGATCCTGCCATTCTCAACAGCTCCCCCACAGCGCTCCCCGGCTCTTGGGAATAGGCGCTAGCAAGGGATGAACAACTGCATTTCATTGTGCTACACAAGCCTTGGTTTCAGGGAATTTAGCCAGAGAGCAAAACAGAACACAAACAGAACACGCGCTGTGGAAGCTTGTCTTACCAGAGCTGAGAAAAGTCACTCACAGCATTCACCAATACAGAAAACAAGAAACCCAGGGAAGATTTTCCTTCACTGCTAATATTTGACAGGGAGTCTTTTGAAAAAGTAGGCAAGCCTGCTAAAAGGCATCTATTTTCCCAGCTGTCTACATTTAAAGGTATAGAAGACAGGGGAGCTCAGAGCTAAAAATTAACTAATATTAATAGGGAAATGAACGTATGTTTCAGGACAAGACTTAGAGTAACTCCAAGTTAAATAAGTCTGTGAAACAGCGATTCTAATAATACCTACACATCAGTTGTACAGAACTCTCTTTCAATTCACTTGATATGCCATTTCTGTAGTGCTTTGACTCATATATCAGATTTTGTTTCAGGTTGGTAGTTTGTTGCTTGTTTGGGTTTTTTTGTAAGCTTGGAAAAAAATGAAGGCAGCAGTATAGCAGCCCCGAATCTTATTTTTCAACATTAACTTGTGAATGTTTCCTATTTAACGGGAACTATCATCTTAAAATTAAATCAGAAAAAAAACCTTTTTGAACCTGTTGTAAAAACTCATACTAATTCAGCGCACAACAAAGCAACCTTCTGGTTGCTCCCTTTGTGCATTTCATAACAGTACACAACTACGTCCTTTTTCTAACATTTGTAACAAAGCAACAGACAAAAACTTTTCTATAAAATATGAAAATGTAGTCTTAAAATGACCAAAAAAAGTGGCAAAAGCTGCTTACTACTTCTAAACTTCTCAAGATTTCATGGCAACAAAGTGCCTTTTAATAATAACTAAAGGAAAAGATTTTCCAAGTACTTTGCAATACCATATCAACCTCTGAATGTACAGATTATTTGCATTTCTATCAGCTACTTTATCCTGACTATTTTGAAAAGGAGTACTGAATTCAGCCACATCATTCAAGACTAACTTTTATTTCCCTAGGCCAAGAACAAAATTGAGTATTGATCTTGAGAACCGCTCCTTTCTCCAGGAGCTAGATCCCATCCTGCCGCTGAACAGCCCAGTCTCCAGCAGCTTAAGAGATAGGCTGCATGGGATCCATGTGAATTTTTTCAGATGAGGACAAACCTCCTCTTATCATAAGCTTTTCTAAGAACCATAGAATGGTTTGGGTTGGAGGGGACCTTAAAGACCATCTAGTTCCAAACCCCCTGCCCTGGGCAGGGACATCTTCCCACTAGACCAGGTTGCTCAAAGCCCCATCCAGCCTGGCCTTGAACACCTCCAGGGATGGGGCAGCCACAGCTTCTCTGGGCAACATGGGCCAGTGTCCCATCACCCTCAAAGGAAAGAATTTCTTCCTAATATCTCATCTAAATCTCCCCTCTTTCAGTTTAAAACCATTCCCCCTCGTCCTATGGTTTCCCTCCCTGATCCAGAGTCCCTCCCCATCTCTCCTGGAGCCCCTTTAGGGACTGGAAGGGGCTCTAAGGTCTCCCCGGAGCCTTCTCTTCTCCAGGCTGAACACCCCCAGCTCTCTCAGCCTGTCCTCACAGCAGAGGGGCTCCAGCCCTCCACAGCCTCCTCTGGCCCCACTCCAACAGGTCCATGTCCTTCTGTTGTTGGTGGCCCCAGAGCTGGAGGCAGCACTGCAGGGGGGTCTCCCCAGAGTGGAGCAGAGGGGGTGAATCACCTCCCTCAACCTGCTGGCCACAAGAAGAATCATTGCTGCACCTTTTTTTTTTTTTTTTTTTTTGGAAGGGGGAGGGTTTCTCAAGACTTTCCCTTACTAAGCCACAATCCTGTCAGGCTGGACAGTTTCCTTCTTCCAATCCTCACGGGTCACCTTCCCATCTTATGAGTCACCTGCTGTCATCATCCAAAAAGGCAGAGAAGCTGATGTTCAAGATAGCTTTTCCAGATATCATGTTAACCAGGCCTAAATAGTACTTTTTAAAAAAATCTTATCTCTGTCCCTTTATTAATATTCATTTAAATGTTACTCTTTGGCCTCGCCTTTCATGTGAGTTCATCCCACTAGAAGGCAAACACTTTTCCGATGAGATTTCTCCTCCCCAATGATAAGATCATTCACAAGGTCTCTTTCCAATCCACCAGGGGAAAAAAGGACTTTTCCCCTATTCTCCCTTTCTGTGGCAACTGGAGAAGGGAAAATAGCAGGGGAATAGTAAATAAACATGAAGAGGAAAACAAGCCCCAAGCTTCCCAAATCACAGCTTTCCAAAGCACACTATTCTGAATTAAGCCCATGAAACAAGGATTTTAAAGAGCTCTGTTTAACTATTGAGGATAGCTAAAAAAATCCACACTCAAAAGACCAGCATTGAACTACTGGGCACTAATGGGACTGTGTTCAAACATACTATTCTTATCCCTGTTATTGCCCCCAACCTATTATTTTGGGGGTAAAAACTAATATTTTATATCTTCCTTTCCTTTAACCAACCCTCAGCCCTGTGTCTGGTCTTAAACTTAAAGTCTTTCTCTTTTCCCAATTCCCTGCTGAGCAGCTCTTCCTTCTGACTGACAGTTTACTGCTTTATGCCTCAAGGTCATTTAACCTTCTCCTGCCCCAAGTCACAACCTATCTCAGTCTACAAAACAAAACAAAAAAAAAAAGACAGCAAACAAAAAACAAAACAAGCAAGCGAAAAAACCCCACAAAATCCACAATGACAACAAAAAAATCATTCATTTACAAAGGCAGAGTTTGCCGTATTTTCTGGCTCTTCCTGGGAGGAGGCAAGCTGGGACTTAATTTTCAGTATCATTTCGAAAGATCAAATATAAATGAAGTCTTGTACTGCTGTCCTGTAGAAAACCAAAAGTATCACCAGGGGGATAAGGGATGCCTGGGCACATACAGTTTACAGAAATTTAGATAAGATATTATCCAGTTTAATAAAACTTCTTTGTGCTCATTTAGAGCAAGACCTTTCATAATTAGTTTTTATGGATTTTATATAATGAAAAACTTTTTAAAGTCCCTGTAAAACTACTTCCATTCATTCTGATCAGAAATCTGAAAATCATGAATGATCTCGAGAAGAGTTGTGTCATGGTGTAATGACTTTCTGGGCTCACGCTGAGCCATCCTGGTCATGCTTCTGCTCTGACGCAAGGCTGACAGTCAAGAATCTCACAGCAGACAACTGCAACTTTGTAAATGAGGTTCTGTCGCGTGATTTGAAATGGAAGAAAAACACAGTCCTTCCCAAATCCTGTTATAATTTAGAAATGAAAATAAAAAAATAAGAATCTCATTGCAACGTGTGCCCAAATTGAAGGCTATGCCAGTAGTCACTCAGACTCCCTAGCACACAAGTATACAACGATACAATGTCTACATGAAAAGACACTAAGGAGATTATTTAGTAAAAAGGGACATTGACTTCTCACTGCTGGAAGGTTGCTGACACCTTCTGTTTATGGCTACACCGATTTCTTGCAATTTAAATAAGTAAACACTTCTTCTCCAGTATAGGGGACATTCTTTACTATTACTTCTGCAGTCAATTTTGTTACCGTTATTAGTGGGCCTAATAAACACAGTAGCAACACTAAACAATCCAGTAAAACAGTACTACTCCAGTCATCTACTGATTGCATACAAATGTGTAGGAGTTTGGTACTTCCCTCTTGCTAAACAAAAGTAATGACAAAGAAAAGAACCAAAAAAAAAAAAAAATCACTTGAAAAAAGCAGCATCCCTCATCCCTCAACTATTTAAAAACCCCTCAGTTTTCATTGACGTCATTCGTTAGGTAGTCTGAGAAAAATCAAGGAAGTAGTGCTGTTTTCTCGGTTCAGCACATTTTTGAAAATCTTTACCATGGAAGTTTTGTATAATTATCTTCAAAATAGTGTACTTTGAAGGAGTTCCACAACATATGGAAATTGGAATAATGAGTTGCATTTTCTTGCCTGTCATTTCAGTTGGCATTTTGTGGAAGTTGTACATCTTTAGATATTGGATAAATCTCTCCCTTCCTCCGAGTCCATGCTTAGATCAAGATCATTACAACTTCTCCCACCCAGTGCCCTAAACGAAACATAAATGCCATCGCCATCAATCTCAACAAGCTCTGTATGACAACTAACATTAACAGAATGACCTTCTCCAGTTAGATTTTCATTAGTAAATTAGGATGGAAAACAGTGAGTGGCACAGCTTAGCCAAACTGAACAAATTATCTACGTCATCCTTCATGATGTCAGTTGATAACTATATGCTGAGCAAGGAAACTCAGCAATTTGGGATCCAGTACAAGACATCATTAAACACAAAGTCAACATCCTTTTTTTTTTTTTTTTTTACCCCTGAATTAAGCTAAAGCAAGCATTCTTTATAGGTAATACAGAAAAGCTTGCAAGTTTAGCTGTGCAGAGGGCGTGCCTGCAAATCCACAATGCGTGAACTACAGACCAAATCTCAACACGTCGTATTTCCGTGTGCAAACGCACAGTCCCAGGCCAGTTATTTCTCCTGAGGGTTAGAGAATTTGACCACACTAGTGAAGAAGGAGACAGCCAAAAGGTGAGAGCACGTGCCAATTTCCCAAATAGGCCAGGACATCACCCGTGTCACTTCATGCTTTCCACCTAACTGCAGAAAAGCCTCCAAACGTCTGTCTTCTACCAATGGACGGGTGCTGAATACAGAAAACACCTCCACACTGTATCCTAATGCTCGGATTTATTTTTTTTAAACAATTCTTCTCAAAGAGACACTAAATGTTCACTGCTTTATAACCTGTAAAATAAAGGAAGGCAGTAAGGACGTGTCCCCCAGCCCCACAATGCACTCAACCTGCCAGGCTTCGTCTCTTTGAAGAGGAAGAGGATGCTGCTGGGGATGCTCGTGCTGGGTGAGGAACGCTACCATTGCACTGCTAAATCCCATCCCAGGATGGCATTTGCCTGTTCTTGATGCATTCTTCAACACTTCAGACTTGTTATTTGGTCAGAAAGTGCAACTGGAACTAGAATGCTTTTGTATAAGCTCTCCACTATGTAAATCCACTTGCTGTAAACCACTAATTTGTGGGGAGAGAAGAAAGGTTGCAAAAAAGCAGAGCAGTCTTTTAGTCTCTGGCCTTTGTTCACATCACAGTAAGGACCTCGCAAAAACTGCAAAACTGCAAACCTTAGGAAGACAGCTGTATGGTGGAAAAAAAATGCTAGGTAGAAAACTGCTTTGTTCATCCCCTTGCAAGGCACAGAGCTTGATTTCCCTTAATGGCTAATGATTAATGTATGAAAACAGGATGAATCGCCAATATATCTGAAACATGAGGAACATGATCCTTTAGTTTTTCCTGGAAAGGCCAATATGGGTTAGAAAAAAGATAGGCTTTTTCCTGTCCCCGGATCAAAATGGATCTGTTCCAATATGAAAGACAAAGGGAAGACGCTGCACGGTGTTTGAACAGGTTTCTTTGTCAGAAGTGAGGAGGAGAATCGGTTCCACCAAACAGAATACAAAAATGTATTTTAAAAACTAAATGCTTACTGCTTCACCACACTGCACTCATAAATCGATAGCACTGTCAGTTTGTTAATAACCAACGCTCAACCACTACCCAAAAACAACATATATTTCGTTACACACTTAGAGGGTGAAAATTTTATAATGGACAAGTCTTAAAAATAATTTGACTGCTGGAGAACTGGTTGGCAAACTCTCATCTGCTTGCCCATTTCAATAGAAAGCAGCCATACACTGTAGCAGAAAATTTAGTAAATACACTACATTCATAAAAACAACAGTTTCTTAAACATTTGCCTATGGAATAAAAAGTAAAGTATTCCAGGATATAGGAAAATTCATAATGTCAATTCCGATGCTTGACAAAGCACATCTACACTAAGGACGTGTGGAGGACCGTTTGTTAACATGTTAGTAAGCAAACCAAAATATCTGCGCCGGATTAGAAAGCAGCAGACACCCTACCTGCACATTTTGTTCTCGTGGTGAGTGGTGGTCCAGGGGGGCCTGTGCCTCCTTCTCCAGGGCGAGTGAGCAGCACTCTGATCTCATACTCCACGTCAGGATCCAAATGCCACAGTTTATAATTAGGAGAGTCTACAATGTGTGTTTCTGCCCAATTCCCAGTGGTCGTCCGATACTCCACCTCTTTCAATATGATGGGCCCATCTCCAATGATGGAGTTGGCATTGGGTTTGATCCACAGGTATGTGGCTCCGACAGCCAGCAGCTCCGGAGGGGCGATAGGAGTTGGGGGTTCTGTAGATAAAAAGAAATCATGAGAGGCCTGAGACAATTTTGTCAAAAGGATCAAATTTCCACTATGCATCTGTATAGCAAGGCTGTCCCAAAATCTTTTGGGACACACGCGCAGTTTCTCCTGTCTTTTACCAAATCTTTCATAAGAATTTAATCTGTTACTGAAAAGAATTTGGCTTCTTTATTTATGCTAATAATTCAGACCCCTTACACTGGGGATAGTATTACCAATTCAGAAACACCTGCAAAAAATACAGTAACCATAAAGCAACTACTGTTTAAAATAAAACACAAAAGTCACTTTCAAAGATCAGAAGGTTTATACTTATTTCCTCTCGAAGCATATAAGCAATAGTGGTTAATATAATCTTGGAGGTTGAAGGGGGAAAGAAGTCTTAAATGAAGAAGACTGAGTACGCTTAGCATATACCATGTTTAAAAAGAGCTTGTCCTCTGCCCTGTGACCCGCCGTGGCAGAATAACACAATCATTGATCACGGTACTGTGGTTCAGCCAAAGTGTAATGCTTAACACGACACAATTAGCAATGAGTGGAAAACTCAAATCACTTGTTCATCTTGTGATTTTACCAAGCAAAATAAAGGTCAAAAATAGGATTTTTTTTTTTATTTTTTTTTTTTTAAATCAAAGCACTGGCTGTGCGTCTGAGAAAATGCTAGCAAATTTAAACACTGGGGATCTTCCCATGGTCAGTGATAACAGTAGCCACGATGCTGCTAGAACTGACTAACTGGGGGTCTTGGTAGCTCAGAGCCAAGGAAAGCTCTAAGGCACCAGTGAATCAACACCTCCTGTCATGTTTGATCGCAAAGTTTGCTTAACTTCATGAGCCAAGGTATTCAAGCAAAGTCTGCATGAAACTTGAAGAGTGTCTCGATGTCTGAAAAGCATCATGAGGAGGCAGGAATCTGTCCGTTGAATATCACCTCTGTGATAAAACGAAAAGCAAGCCAATAAAAGGCACCTCAGCAGCACCCTTTGATGAAAACCACAAAAAAATCTACAGGGCTCTGGTGCCTACCCAATTTTTATCCCCCACCACCCCCCGTAAGTGCATGAATAACACTTGCATATTGGAAGCCGCATGAATAGCATGTGCCTTGTGGTTTTGAAAACCTGAGCTGAACTGTGCAAGATTATGAGCAATTTCTTTAATCTCATCTAGCCTTCCCTCTGTCACACTCTAACGTGATTTGCCCTCAGCCCAGAGGACACAAACTCTATTCTCTTGTGAAAATAAGGTGATGAAAAGGACATCTCTGTCTCAGAGAAAGAAACCTATAAATGTTACAGCATGAGAGTTCTGTAAGAGTAATTCTAAACCTCTCTTAAAAGTGATTCCTCAAAGAACCCAAAGAACTGGAAGAATCCAGGACCCCCCCGAAATGTGGAAGACAGGAGTTTGAGCACCACATGATGGGAAGAAGATGGGGCTCTCCCCTCTGGAGAAGTCTTGCAGGTTAACATCTGCTCAGTGAAGAGAAACAAATGCACAGAAACCATTATTATACAAAATGATCAACTGAAATGTTACTTAATTTCATTTCCTCTGGCTAACTAATTACAATGAACCATGCCATCTCCTTGAGATTGACTGCAGTAGCTGTGCATTGTACCTCTGGGGAAAAAAAAGCAATGCAAATTGTAATTGTAGCAGGCATCCAACATGAACAAAAACTAGTGTCATGAACTAAGTCTTTTGTGGAATGTTTGTTTCTACTTTTATTTTGCACTGTTCCCCCAACTCCTGCCAGAATCTTCTTCAGATATGAAATGTCATGCTGATTATGTTTCGACTTCGGAAGGGTACTTCTCCAAGAAATGTGTTTTCAAGAAATGCATGTAGATACATATTCATTAAAAAAATCAAGTTATTATAAATCACAAACAGTATATTACTTTTTTCTTTGTGCAAGACAATTAAAAGCTAGACAGTGATTTTTATTCCCAATGCAAAAATGACATCTTACAAGTCACATCATAGCTGAACATAAGACAAATGAAATATTAAACTCCATTCTCCTGGGCTGTAGACTTCAATAGCAACACGAGCCAGGTTACTCTGGGATTTGACTGCAAGTGAGAAGAGATTTACAGGACTGAGCTTAATTAATAGAGCATTTTGTCCTGCTAAACAGACATGAAAGTCTCGTCTAGCAAGTTTAGATGAACTACTATTGCCAAACTGATTTAAGTTAAGATGACACCCAGCATTGCTGTCTTCTCTATTTTAGGACAAATCTAAACACACACCCTCAAAAAATGCAAAAAAGTTTTCCCTTTCTTCCCCCTGTTAATTTCCCCCTTTCTAAGTATCATTTGAAAAACAGGTGCTGCAGAATACCAGAAAATTAGGAGCTTAAACTGTTGCTCCCATTTTCCGAATTTAAGAAATTAAGATAAGCAGCCGTTAAAAGCAGTTATTTAAGGCTCAATCCCACCTCACTGAAAATAATGGGCTCTTTCTCACTGGCACCAACTGGACAAGAAGCAAGTTTTTTAATATCACTCTGTGCCAAATTACTGTGAGTGATCTAAACAAGTTACCCATTATTTAGCAAAACTAGCACATCAATAAGGACCATTTTTTGCCCTTGGTAACTAAACACACTTGTCAGTTACAGATGACCAGCCTGATGTTATGAGCTCACTATTTTAATTAAAATCTCAACGTGAACTTGATTAAATAAACATGGTGACAGATTGGCCTTGTCCACATGTAATTGTGATCAACCATATTTTAAGCCCCATTTGATGCAGACAGTATTTTATATTGCAAGCTTTGTCCAGCCTGTCGCTCCCTTTCAGCCACTGTCCCTCCTCCTGTGGCCACAGAGGAGAAAGCCACAGGCTCCCCAGGAACAGGGACATCGGGAACTGGATTGCTGCAACTGGGATGATATTTAGGCTGAATCCCAGACCCAGGAAGGACACAGAAAAATGGGGTTCCTGGGTGCACTCTTTCAAGGAAATAGAAGACCTATGTCGTACAAGCTCAAAAAGGGAGTTACTGAACACGAGTAGATTTTATTGTATGTGCAAAGCAGGTCCCCTTGTGCAGCCACCAAGGGAATTTGGGGTGAGCCCTTCTCCTCCCCTTAGAAGAGGCAATACAGCTGTGGTCCACAGCTGGGAAGGCTGAACACTGTTAGGGCTTTAAAACAGCAGAAAGTTTAGTGCAAAGAACATGAGAAAACAAAACTAACAAGAAGGACCAAAAAAGACCCAACAGAATCATAGAATATCTCAAGGTGGAAGGGACCCATAAGGACCCTCGAGTCCAACTCCCTGCTCCTCACAGGACTACCTAAAACTAAACAGTATGATTAAGAGCATCATCCAGACGCTCCTTGAACTCTAACAGGCTTGGTGCCGACAATACTACACTTTCCAGCTGTTGTGGAAAACATGTATTTTACTCTTTGGCAACTGCTCCTGAGTGTTTCTGCTCTACTACTGGAATATTTCTCTGTGATTTTCTAAGCAAAGCAATTCTAAGCAACTGTTAGATGATGGAAAAACAATGGTTCCATGCATCCTTCAGATGCAACTGGGAAGACTGAAACGTGAGAGAGAAATCCCCATCAACCGTTTTCACTGTACCCTGTGAAATAATCCATAAGAAAAAGGAATTATAAAATATTTAATCTTAAAACATCTGGATAAACCACTTAAGCTATGGATTTTATACGAATAAAGCTTTAAATTTTTTTGAAAATTCCTTCCTTGTTCATAACACCATCTGATAAAACGCCCAGCCAAGACCATGAGCTCTTACTTGCAGTTGTTGGCCTATGGGTGGTTTCAGACAAAAAGAACCCCGAACTCTACAAAACACCAGTATATCGCAAAGTTCAACAACTCTGTTTCTGAAGTGCTAATCTGTACCTTTTTTTTGGTGCTGAATAATCATGCCAATATGTGAAATTCCTAACGTGACTCCCTCAAGCACTGAAATAAGCTCTCAATTTAGGACTGAAGAGAACCAGGAAACAAAACCAGAGTGGACCCAGAAAAGACTGACATGCCTGTTAAATCGAGGAAGAAAGGAGGTTTGTTTCTGGCTGGGCCACCCAGTTTGTACCTTTCGCACTGCTTGATGACCCTGCAAGTCCTTCCAGAACATCAGCTGCACATGCCCCATACACAGCCAGATCCAGAGCAGCAGGAAGATAATTGCACCAGGCACACACACAGCCCTGGTTTGTTTTCTCATGTGCATACAACATACAGCACAGGCTCAAAAAATAACATCAGAAGAGACACAGTGGTTTTTTATTCTTTGGGGGTTGAAGAGGTGGGGATGGGAGCTATCAAAAGACATTTGCCTGACAAGCAGGATCTGTGTTTTCAAACATGATACTGCTTATTCCCCTACTAATGGGAACTGTAAGCTTTTCTCGCAGCATCCTAAATGAGCAGCTGTGGACTGTGCTTGCCAAATGGATAAGGATAGGACTGGAAAGCAAGCAAACCACATTTCAAGCTTTTCAGAACTTTTTTAAGCAAAAAATACATAATAAAACATATTTGTATAATTTTATACACAATAGTCACAGACTGTTACAATTACAAAAGCTATTGAGAACATAGGTACTTAAATTTGCATTTAAGAAGGCAAACTCTGTCCTTTTAAGAAAAAATGGAATCCCATTAAAGTACCTGTGTTCTTATTTTTTGCCCCTTCATCCTTTAGGCAGAATTTGTCACCTTTGCACAACTGTTTTGCACACCTCATTGCAGGCTATTGGAGATTCACTTGACTGTCTGAGCAGCATCCACGAGTACCCTTTCTAGTTTTACACCATAGCAATAAGCAGCCTGAGCTCTGAATGACAGTATTTATACTGGCATTGCTTATTAGCACACTTCCTACTGCTGTAAAAAATGCAGCAATCGAATTTTGTTTTCCAGTGATTGTCCGAACTTCCAGTTCCATCTATTGCACAAAGAAATGGCACAAAGATTTTACAATATTTAGCATGAGACTATTTCACTGTGCTGACACTGTACTAATAGTTTTTTGTCTAAAAGAGAGACATTCAGAGCTGTCTCGCAGTAATGTAACAGGCTGACAGCAGTAATGTCAACCGTGTTGGAAGAGCGTGCCAGTGGCATTAATAAAGTGATTCATTAATTCACCTGGATGGGTAAATTGCACCAGTGAGCAATATAGTCTGTCTGCTCCCAAGGAAAAGTGCCCAGAACCAATTCTGAAATCAACAACTTTGAATATTTAATAAAAGCCAAAAAAGTGAAAGTGAGCGAAGAGCAAGATTTAGGATTTCTACAGCCTACAGAACAAGCAACAATGGTTTCACAGATTTATACATTTTACAGGTGCAAAAGCCTTTACTGTTGGTTTTTCATCCCATTATGAAACAGTCCCAGCAGGCAAACATCACCCTTACATGGCAAAGTTTATCCTCTTACCCTCCGTGAGCATTCCCATACTGTGTGATGCAGCCCTGTGGATACGCAAGTCTCTTCTTGCCCCTGTTGAGGATCAACACTGCATTCATCTCATGAACCACCAGCCACAGATGCTTATGTGCTTAGTAATCAAAGACTGACAGACCAAAATGGAAATTCACCCTTGTAGCTTGTGGTAGGTTGGTTATTTAGCTAAAGAGCTAGGACACTGGAGCAGTAAGTGCAGGGGGCTGCGTTTAGCTACTGCTATGTTGTTCTATGGGTTAGCAAATTTAGCGTCAGTACTCTCCATCTGATGCTTCTTCCCAACACAGAATTTACTAACACAGTGGTAGGTAACTTTAGTACTCTATGATACAGAATACTTGTTTGTCACAGCATGTCATATGCTTTTTTCTTCTCACTTTTACCTAAAGAGATAATGCTTCTGTCTACAAGGGACTTGCCATACAATTCACGTACAAGTAGTGGGGGAGAAAATAAAAATGATCCAGAAAGATGTGAAAGAATTGAGTGAAGTGGTCAAAGAATCAGCACAACAGCAATGAAAAACAAGAGATGAGTGGATCTCAGGGGACAGCAATCAATATCACCAAAGAAAGCCATTGGAGCAAGAAAGCCAATATTTGGCAGGATGCTTGTCTCCTGACATTCCCAAAAAGCCAAAATTCAAAGACTACAGACTATTCCCTTTACATCTCACAACAGTGTAGGTGTAGTACTTGTGTACAAAGGGAGAACTTGCTGCATCCTGATGGAAATGAAGAATACACATTCTCTATGTATCTTCCCCTTAAGAGGCAGTGGAAATGCTCCTTGGTGATTTGAATACATACATTCTAAATTAAGCAACTGGGCTGCCTAGGATTAAAGAGCAGAACACAGTAATGCTTACAGGAGTTACTATAAAGCAGCAGAAAACCTCTTAACCATTTCCTAAAAGCACTGCAGTCGCCATGCAAGACAGCTGGAACAAACCCTGGTTGAAGAAAGATCATCTGTGTCAGTGTCATCCTGCCAAACAAAAACTTACAAAGTTGCCCTGAAACCAGAAAGAGATGGTACAGGCCCACTGCCTCCCTATATCTAACCATGTTATAGGTTAAAAGGGAGGGGGACCAAGTGGGAATTATAGTAGCATGCTATTTCATTAGCATTTCACACTATTTGTGTCTCAGAAGCTTAGCCTGAATCCCACCAGAGCCTCAGAGGATGCTTTCATTCCCTAATAAAGAAGAAAATAGCATCGGATTAGTTGAACAGTATCTCATTTCCCAGCGTAAATTAAGTGAATTAGATGGAAGACTCTGTGTTCTAATTGTAAAGCTTATTACAAGAACTCACATAGATTAGAACTGAATGCTTCTCTTTGAGGCACCATTTGTACTGCAAAGAGGAAAAAAAGGTGCCTATAGACTCTCCCGTGGCTCCGTAGTGGCTCAGTATTGCTATGTAGGAATCTCCAGTACTGCAGCAAAACACATTCATGAGTCTTGTGCACTGAGTGGTAGAAAGCAACCCTTCTTCCACAGACAGGAGTGCTACCCCGTACAGCGTGCAGGCAGTCTCCCTAGGTAATCTCTAAGAATGACAAGCTCCCCAGGGTTGGGAATCACGGACAATTAACTCTCATTTTTAAAGTGCATGCAATTTACTGAGTTTTTCAACTGCAAAATAGCTACAAAATGACATCATGAACAAGAGCAGTAGTACGCCTCTTCATGTTGCTTATGGAATGACATGGTTATGGAACAACATTCTGTTTACAGAGCGCTCTCGTGAACCATGAGAGGCCTAACACAAAGACTTCTGTGCGTTAAGAAGCTGGGCATCCACAAGCTGATTACCAATACCTTGTCTTTTACTATGTAGCTTCGATATATTCAAGCCTGTATTAGTGATCTCAGGTTGCCTTTACAGCCAATGGAGAGAAACGGTAATTTCAGAGAAGTACAACTCATCCTAAGGTACATATCTAAGAAAGATAAAACTAACTGCTCCCTGATCCCTCCCTCTTCTGGCATTAATATTTAGGTGAGATGCATTTTACCTCCTTACTCTTATTTTCTCAGTGCCTGGCCTTCAGCGTGAAATACAGTGAGGTATCAAACCAGTTAGCCTATTGAGGGGGAAGCCACAAAGCAAGCTGTGCAAAGAACTGTTCAGCAAGAAATAATACTGAGCACCTGTACGCTCTTTGAATGCTCTCTGATACCCTCATTCAGGGCAGCAGAACTCAGGTGCTGCAGTCTAAAATGATCACATGAAGACAAATGATTATGTTTTTCTCTGGAAATGATAAGCACAGCTCACTTTCCTTTTATATATGCAGCCAGAGCATGCACCAGTGACAGTGATGCCCTTTGATTTAATAATTCAATACTTAAAGTACTTGTCAAAGAAAGAATTTCAATTCTCTTACTAAGACTGTTCTGAGGCTGGAGCATCTTAGCCCCATCTGTCGAGATTGTGTCACACACAGGAAAAAAAGGTTCAGTCTTCAGCTGACCAAAAAAACAGTAAAAATAAAAAGACCATGACTTTCTCTAACCAGCATCTAACTGCTCCATTTTGCTCCTCCAGGAGCATGTCCAGTGTGCTTGAAACAAGTCCTATTCTCCAAACTCATCCTTGATATATTTTCCTCACATAGTAATTAATAATTTTTGATTTTTTCTACTTCCTTCATTTCTTGGAGCTTGCCCTTGATGAAAGATGCATCAGATATGCGCAGACTAATATTTCATTAGGTCTTGAAATGACCTATGAAGAAAACCAAGGTAGGGTTTAACATAACACACAGATCTGAATGCAGTAATTAAAAAAGTATCACAAACTACGAGAACTGAGCATCATCTCTGCTTCAACAAGGGAGATGAAAATACTGGATCTTCCCAGAAACTCTAGTGAAAACACACCAATTTCTCCACTAGAAATTGCTGCAACTGTGCATGCACCAACAGTTGTTCAAGTTGCAGGTTACTTCTGAACCTGCGTCTGAGTTCTCTCTCTCCCCCATGTGAGAAATCCCAGGGCCACTATAATCTGAGCATATTTACACTCTACGCTGCTTCCTTTAACAGCCAATTCTGTAGCACTACAATTTGAAACATCAACCTATGGGAGGCTCTTTCTTACGGCTCCACCAAGTCTGTACAAAGATATGGAAAACTGCATCCGCATCCTATCAAGAAGACTGTCCTCTCCATCAGTCAGTAGTCGGGGCCAGCTTTAGCTCTCTCTTGTGTTTCTAACTCCATAGACTACTTAAGCTCGTATATCGTGTGTTATTAAATCTATTTCAGCTTTCTGCATGAACAAGCTGCTAATCTCCCATAGGGACTAGAAATGTAAACTCAACAAGCAGCAAAAAAATGTAGAAAGGCGGGAATAAACACATAAACTGTGAAACATGTAATTTCAGGTCAACTCAAGTTCAAGCACCTTCATCAGTTGCTATGCTACCAGCTTACGATGATGGGGAAAGGATGAAGGCAACAAGATTTTATAGTTTCATCTGTAGAGGCTATTTAGCAACTTTTGCTTTCTGGCACATCTCTGTCCACAGAATGAAGGATCGTTAGTCTCTAAGCTGCTGAAATGGCAAGTGACTGGAGGTACTGACTACTATGAAGCAGCATGGAATGGTTTGTCTGGATTGATTAAGTAGCTTAATCCATAGCAACCTGCTAGGTTTGCAGGAAAAGCCTGAGGCAGGATTCTTCATTTTGTTTAAACCAAAGCAGGGAATTAAACATCCCATTGCCCTTTACCACCCTGTCCACCACATAAAGATGTGCAGAACAGATGAGGAACAGTAAAGAGGACTGAGGCAATAGCCAAGCTGGAGTTTAAACATGAGAGACCACCACGGTGGAGGCCTGTAGACTCAACAACGGCCATTCTGCTGTTGCCCCATTGATACTGATCTCTCTTCTTGCAAATACATTACCTAGCCCAGAGCTGGGTCAGCTTAAAGAGCGAGGCCATGGTGTGTGCACACGCAGTGCATTTCAAGGAACTGATCACAGTTAATCCTCACAAGATAGTGGTGAAGCAAGTGTAAGTATGTTGTTTTATAACTGGAAATAATGATTAAGGGATGGCTGTAGGGCCAGAGACTGAACATAGTCTTGTGTTCCAGCCTACAGACTTTATGACCCCCTACAAAGAAGTGTATGCCAAGCTTGACAAACAAATTTAAGCTCTTTCAGCCCATAAAGCAAAATGTTCTCATTTAAGCATTTTTTTCCCACGACAGAGCTGTGAAAAACACTTATCACATTTGACCGTGAGGAGTCAAGTCAAATCTGACACAGCCTCTAAAAAGCTGATGCTGTAATAGTCCATAGCAAACACACCAAGAGGGATCTCAGGAAGCCACCATGGTGGAGACACACCACTAAAGCAGCACCCCAGGAACTTTTCAACCAACATACCTGTATCACGTGAAGCAGCATCAAACAAACTATCCAGGCAACTAAGTCTCAGAGTGGACGGCCACCTGAGTGCCAGCACCTGAGTGATGCTTTCTTGATATTTATCTGAGCAAGAACACAGTTCAGATCTCAGTGTTCATACAGAACTTGGATGAATCAGAACTGACTAATTTTAAAAGGAACTTTGCCAAGTGCTCATTGCAGGAAGTCACTCCTGCCTTGATTGGCTGAAATGACATACTCGGGCAGACTGTGAGGAACACGGCTAGCGCAAGGGAAGAGCAGGCTTTGCTGTCAGCACAGCTATGCTCCATTCCAATTTAAGTTTTGTCTCTCTACTTCTTTCACTGGGAGTAAACATTGATGTACACCCTAGGAAACCTAGAGAAACTACTTGAATAGCTGGGTATCAATGACATTTAAATATTCCTTATGCAGATTCCAAAACATTCACAGTAGTAACACCTACATAAATCGTACTACGGTTTACATCTAAAGTAGCACTTTTCATCTCAGAAATTCAACACGGAGATTGATTACCCTTCCGCTTTTAGTGACAACAAATACACGAAGTGTGAAAAAGAGCCAAGTTGCTGCCACTAAGGCCACACTGCTTATAGAGCTATGGGAGCAATCTAATCATTTACTAAAATGTCAGTATGGCAAGAATCTTTGCTTCTGGTGGCAAAAAGAAACATGTTGTCAAGCAAGATAGACATTAGGAAGAACAACTTGAAGCTTCACGGCAATTTCCAGAACATCAAGGGATCTCTTCAACCCTCAAGTCACATGCCAGTCTCTCTGGCTAGTGTAAAATATGCACAAAAGGCGGCGGTCTGCCTGCGACACAGAGGTATACACCCAATACTGAATGTTTACATTAATACTTACACATTCCAACTTTTTTTTTTTTTATGAAAGAACAAACAAACTTTATACTTCTGAATGCAGCTGACAGAATACCTGGCAGTCAATCCTATTAACCCTAAATGTCCTTCAATAATATGAGGAATTTTTTTCAAAAAATACTTTCTCTGCTTGTTCCATTTTACCTTAACATAAGTTGAGCAGGGCTTTGGACCATGATCTTCCCCCTACTAAAATGCTACAGTTCAAAAGTATCTGACATTATGTAGATAAACCTAAAAGTCTTGCTAATTTAGAAACAATGCAAAC
>VYZM01010756.1:582228-616662 GCA_013398915.1 Dromas ardeola | reverse complement strand
CTGTCTTTTCTCTTTTCTTGAAGCGTGGCTTGGTTTGGAACTTGAGGATCCATATAGATTAAACCCATACAATACGTGTACAGTTTTAATGGCCCACGATACTTGCAGACAGTTGAGAAGTCATGCCAGCTGACACCACCAACTTCATGTCTGATAAACCCCATTTTATTTGAAGAGTCTTAGCCCTGTATCACAACCTGCCCTGTGAAACAGCACAAGAGACACATTTTGAAATCTCTTTTGTGTATGAAAGAACCTATTTTGTAGCCATTAAAGACAAGAGATTGAAGGCCTAAAACAGCAATCTACAGTGGTGAACAATGAATGACATTTCTACTCATCTATTCTTAGCGCTACCAACCGAGTGAGCAGCCAATAGCAGAGAAATTACGGGGGATGGCAAGTGAGAGCTGGTAATTTCCCCAGCGGCAGCACAATGGAAAAAATGGCCAAGCACAGGGAGCAATTCCCTAACCAACAGGCCAGACCACCCCAATAAATCTAATAGCCCAACTAAGGAAAAGCAAACAGGATATTTCCACTAGGCTTGAGGCCACCAGATATCCAGGATGTTATAGTTTTATTACTCATTTGGAAGTCTCCCAATATCCCAAGAATGTCTGCAGTTGGTTAAGGAATTCTTTTTTTATATGCATATTCCTTGCTTGCTGTTGTGTTGCCCCTGAGAGTTAATACAAACAAGATCTCTTACCATCACATAAATCTGGGACCCTGTTTAGGCTTTTGGAAGAGCTGCAACATGGCCTCTGAGCATAGACTGTAGAACTGAAGTCTTTTTTTAATGGGTCCTGTATCTGAAAACCAGTATTAAGTCAACCTGGGTCCTACACAGGCAGGATCCTGCATTTGAGGTTATGCAACAGAAACCTGTTCATCTAGAGATGTAGCTATGTCTGATTCCCATAATAGCAAGCTTTATGCATATCCACCAAGACCCCAAATCAACTTCCTTCAAAGAAAAACCCTATTACAAAAATATCTGTTCCAATGGTAGAAATGGTAGGTTAAGAGATTTTATCGAGGAGCTAACAGAGGGAGTTATTTACTTTGCTGCACATCCTCCTAAAACAGAACCTGCAGACAACCAAGCATTATCTGCATATATGACTAAGTAAATTACTAGTAGTTTCTTCATTGAAACCTTTCTGTCCAGAATTTTCTGCTTACAGTATATTATTACTCCCCCAACCAATGCAAATCAAACCTGGGCTTTCATGAGAAGGTTCAGATTCAATTTGGATTTACTGATTTAATCAGTTGAGAGTTTCTACATACTCTAGTCCCCTACAGGCATACATTTAGTAAGTTCCTGAGATTCAGTGTGTGCTGCAAAGGCTAAAAACAGGGTGAAAAGAGGATGGGAAATCTACTAAGACATGAAAGAATTTTTTTTTAATTTTTTTTAACATTATGAAGAATAGTACAAATAACAATTGGTCACCCTTTCAGGATGCCCAGTGGTATACAAGCTTTCCTATACAACCTGTCAACTTCTAATACCAGCATTCCCCAAGTATGGCTATTAAACAGGGCAAGAATCATCAAGAAACAGCAATTCACCCATGCTTTCCGGTTGAAATAAGATCACCGGCCTACCTAAACATAAGGCAAAATCTGATTAAGCACTACGCTACTCCAGAGTGGACGCTGAAATCACTGCTGATTATACGTGTTCCTGTATGTACATACCTGCAGTATTTGTGTTGCTGGGATGTCTCTAAGGTGGTGCTGGTAATCACTAAACAAACAACCTCTACACCAAACAGGTCGTAACTCTGCACCAGAGGACAGACAGGACAGAAAGAAACAGTGAGGATTCTCAGCCAGCAAAGCAGGCTGCAGTCTTTATGCATTATCAGCCTGTTACCAAGTACTTTGTAGTCATAACGACAAAATTGAGAGATGTCAATTACCGTAATAGCGAGCACACAATTAGCAGCAGCCTGAACAACATGTCATCCTGTAAAACTGGAGAATCAGCAACTGAAATGCAAAATGACCAACATACTATTAGGTACAAAAAGTTTTCTTCCCTTATTAGAGTTTCAAATTATGACTTGCAAAATTATTTTTCTCCTTTGGAAGGAATGTTCTTCACTTTGTACAAGGACTGTACTTCTTAACTCAGTAGAAAAGTCATTATGTTAGATTCCATTATGCTGTGATTTGAAGCGTCAATGGATAAACAAGTTCAGCAAGGAAATGCCACAGAATTTGGAAATCTAAGTTTTGAACTCTAGAGCTGCATCTTTCACATTGAAGTAAAATATCAAAGGTTGATTATCTGCGCATTTGCTACATACCTAAAATGGAAGTCAGGACACATAAGGGTTTATTTTCCGATTACTTTCTATATGTGGAATTCCTGCTGATGCAGATCAATGGAAACTTTGAAATCACTGTATAAACTGTCATATATATCATCGTGAATGTCTGTGCTAAAAAATTTACTGATTTTATTGCTACATAATTATTAAGCGTGGGGTCAAAATTCACCTTTCATACTGTCAGTAATTCCTGCCAGGGACCTGGTGAAACATTCAATTTCAAACACATCTCAACATGAAACAGTATTGCAGTGTTTCACTGAACCACAGCAACTGTCAAGACCAACAGCAATACAAAACATCTAGAAGAACAGTCTGGCACAATTCTCTAAAAGGACCTGACCTACTTATGACGAGTAAAGTGTTCAGTCCCTCCATTTTTTTTCCTCTGTATTTTCTGTCTTTACAAGCAGACACCTACACTGTCCAAATAAACTCCAGTTAATAACTAATGAGATCTTTCTTCAGTGTCACAGGAAATCATTTATTGCTCAAACTTGTAAATTTACATTCCTTCCTTGGAGCTCAAACAAAAATCACTAGAAGTGAATTGTCAGACATAATCACGACCTTCAGAAGAGCTAGAGAAAAATATTATAGGTTAAACTTTACCCAAAGTACTTGCACCAGGGAAGTCTATTGCTTTGTAAAGCTAATTAAACCAAATTCATTCTGCTTCACTCAGAGTTCCTCTTTCCAAGGTATCCTTAAAAACACTAGAACATCTCCCAAGTTGAGAACAGGCAGATACAAATGATGGTGTAATACTCTGCTTTAATGAATAGCATCTGATCATTTCACTATCATTTATTAGCCATTCATAAGCTTAGCTCCTTGTATATTTGCTTAATTATTTAAGAAATACAAAGATTATTTGGCTTTGTGCCTAATTCTTCTCTAGTTTATGCTGGTACAAATCCAAAATAAATGGAGTTACTGCTGTGATGCAAATAAGTCGAGTTTCTGCTCTTTTGTTCCCCAGTAATCTGAACGTTGATGATTTCTTATCCTTCACAGCCAAGCTGATAAGAACCAGCACCAGAGGGAACTATTTTCTAACAGAATCTGCACTGTGCCTGCTCCGAACCCATTTGTTGCTTAGTAGGACCCTGGCACAGGTCCACAGTCCAATGAACATGATTAAAAATGACTTGATGAATTTAGTCTATTGAACAGGTGGCTATAACCAGTCTGTAGAGAGAGGAAAAACGCTATCTGCTAGGTAGAAATATTTTATGCTTTCTAGAATTGTTTAAACAACGATAGGACTATAAACCTGAGTACACACAAATTTCAAGCATCCTAATTCTGGTCACCGACGGCTGTCAAAAACTCTGCAATGACAAGGAGCAAGAAGCTGGAGCAAGGGAAAAGAAACCACTGCGTGGCTGCCTATACTTTTCACTACAACATGAATATTTGATTAGATCCTGGGGTATTGGGAAATAGGAGATGATGAGAGAGTTAGTCAAGAAAGGATGCTACTCAGCGAACACAATTGTTGGAAGGCAGTGGAGTGAAGCCTGCCTCTCAGGGTCTGGCTTGACTCCCTGACAAAGCCGGGGAAAAGCAGAGCCAGCAGCTTACAGTCAAAACAAGCAATGCCAATTGGATAAAAAGTGACTAGAGACAAAAGAAATTGCTGGGGAGCCAGGCAAACTGGCAGGCACACACTGACGATGTCCAAAGCTGGCCTCCCTGGGCCACAGAGATAAAATAATAGGGTTTTAAATAGCGTTGTCCATAGATGGTTTGTGGTAAGATTACACAAAACTCTGATTTTAAGAAGTGTGCAATAATTTCATAAAAGGAAAGAACCAAGCTGAACCCATTCTGGACTTTCTGAGCAACTATGCTTGGTTCATGCACTGGCATTATACACCCTAAGCAAAGCATTACAGGATTTTCTTTCCAGAAGAGTTAAAGTGATGAAATAACCAGAAAAGGGTGTGCTGGGACTAATGGAACAGATATAGAACTGGTCCCAAAACTGTGACAAAACCATCCAGAATCAGCTTGATTACAAGTGTTCTTGATTATTAAAAGTGAGACAAGAAAAACAAACAGTAGAAACAAACCTGCTGCTTTCATCTAGCAAAATACAGTTCAAGTTTTCCAGGAGAAGACACGGGCTCTTTAATACATTATATTATATGTATGCCTTCAACTCTGCTGCTGATCTCGACAGCTGCACTTTAATTTATTTGTGTAACTCTCATTGGAAGTTGAGTAAAATATGGAATACAATGAATCCGCACAGTGACTTGGAGCCATTACATACGCATCTGTCACGAACTGCCAGTTTGAACGTGATCTGCCATGCAACTGGCAGGCATTCACTTCATTGTTAATAAAATCTGTGGCTATATTTACTTGGGATCTACAAATATGCATTGCATAAAAGCAAGCTGCCCTGAATATGGACAGTAAAACTGAGACGAATTCACACAGAACACACAAGCTCCAGTTGCAAAGGTAACTGTGGTCCACTTGTGCTGATATTGTTGTAAATGCCTGAACTTTATCTAAGAATGTAAATCACCTCTTTATACACATTAAAAAACTCCCAGTAATACAAAGGCACATCATAACCCAGAACTAAGCAGATATACATTACAGGGAGAAACAAGCAGTTCATTCACGCACACTTTTTTCTTTTTATAGGGTTCTTAGGAGCTCATTTGGAATTTACCGTGCATGTAAATGCCAAATGAATTTCAAGGACTGCATTAGCTGCCAATCCATTACACAATCTCTTGCAATTTTAACTTACAATTTCTAACTGCCTGTGGCACCAGTTTTGGATTCTAGTCCTTACAGTCTATTGCTTACTATTTAGACGATCTTGTTATCCCGTGGAAATCACGGTATTAACATTTCATACCCCCTCTCAAATAAGGTGTGCTTAGGATGCAACATTGCCCAGAGTTTTATAACGGAAACCAAGCACACAGGAGGCTACAAATAAGCTCTGTTACACAGCAAAGGATTTCAATACCAAAATGACTTTTACAGATTTATGGTTAAATTTAAACCACAAGAGTTTAAGGTCCTTCTTTATGAGACATTACCACAACAGGTAAAAGCAGGAAAAAAAAGACAAGACTGCTGCCTCTTCCATCTTATTAGCTGATTTGACCGGTAAGGCCTCACATTCCCAGAGCGTGAACTGAAACAACTGAAAGGTCAGCAGCCGTGTCTTCTGTCGTCCCTGCTACACAGAGAAGCATTTCTTCTGCTGGGAAATCCTGCGCATTGCATTTATGAGAGGTGTAATTTATCAGAGAGTAACCGGACACCCTCCAATAGTTCATGATCCTGAGAGGCAGAAAAAAGGAATCAGACAATATCCTAACCCTAGATGTCAGGAAAGCAGACTTTGGTCCATTCAAGGTTCTGCTTGGAAGAGTCCCATGGGTCCTGGACAGAAGAGGGGTCCAGGAGAACTGGCTGATTTTCAACGATCACCTCATCAAAGCTCGATGTTAACTGGCAAATTCAATTCATTACGTTGCTCATTCATTTATTACCATTGACAACTACTGGAACCAGTTTCAGGATTCTGCAGAGCACATGCAGCTAAGAATGACATGTACAACTCAAGATTTCAAGGAAACGTACACATCAGCAGCCTGCAACAGCTCAGGACTAGGAAAGAATTCCCTATCTAGTGAAGCCAGAGAGGGCTTAAATCAGTTGCTGGTAGTTCCACAAACAGACTGTCAATTTTGTGCTTGCAGTATACTACAGATTTTCTTCATCAGAAAGCCAAAATTTTCATAATGGTTTTGTGTACGTGTTCATCAGAATTACTGCTATAATTTACGCTTATATTTTTAAGCCTGTTTTCACTACAGGCATAAACAAGGCTTTTGGTTTTTAAAGATCTACTTGTAACACCTCCCAAAAGAAACTCGCAAAAACTAAGAGCAGGTCTCCAGCTTCCTGAAAGCATTAAGGAAAAAAAAAAAAAAACAACCACCCCAAACAAAACCATTTCTTTGCATTATTAGACAAAAGGAAACAAAAAATTCTGAAGAAATAAAAGTATAAAAAGAAATAAAACTGCGGTGCAGTTTGTCTTACCAACCTTACACAAAGGCCTTCACTAAGCTTTAATTGTGTAAAACCAGCAGGCAAACGTAACAAGAGCATGAAGAAAGCAGCACACACAGCATTCCCATGGCACACTCGCACAGGTATCCAAAGCTGTCTCTGTATTATTTGGCCAGAACTCAATCCACAAGTTAATATCCACAATTAGCTAACTTGACCCACACGGCCTTTTCAAGTAGCTTTTAAGTGCCTTTTACTTGAATTGTATGTTACAAACCCCTTCTTTTTTTTTTTCTTTTTTTTTTTTTTTGATTCATTGAGTTCAATGCCTCCTTCACACGTTTAGTAACAGCAGTATCTGGCTCTTCAATCAGCGGAATCCTTCAAGAGATCTAAGGTAACCACATGAAAGGAGCAGAAGCACATGGAAGTTGAGATTTTTAAAATTTCACCTAATACAATTAATTACTTGGCTAGGTTAATTGCACCCGATTCCTATCCTCAGAGATCACAGTACCGACTTATCATTCTAAGCCTGGGAATCAACATTTTCTAAACGAGCCATAATAACCAGACATGAAAGATCTAGTGTTGAAAATCTACACACTTAATACCTTCTCAGGACAAGCTCCTGCAACTAAGCTAAGGTAGGGTAGCATCAGCACGACCAGCTTACGTGTCTCCGAGCAGCCTATCTTGTTTTCAAATTCATTGGAAAGAAAGATGTCCCAATGTGATGTCAGCTTAAGCAGAATTATTCATTCTTCGTGGTTCGGTTAAAAGTGCCTCGACATTAAACTTAGTTGTGTTTACACACAAGATTTTACAATGAAAAGTAATTTATGTGGATAATAATAGCATATGCATCTCACAAGCAGTTGTGAAATAAAATTAAAGGCACCATTTTCTTACATGTAAACAAGAAAAAACACAGTCGCTGCATATGATGAGAAGAAAATTTGCAGTCCTGGGATTCTTGTGTTCCTTGTTAAAAAGCACCTTTCAGAATGTTGCTACAACTTGTTCAGTAGGATTAACTATAGACTAGCATAACACAGAAGCTAAATGCTATGACTCAAACTAGCACTCAGAGACCACAGCTCTCTTGTACAGAGCCAATTTCAAGGCAAACTTGTTAAGTCCTGTCTATAGAAGACTGAGAATCCAGATGAAGGATGTACAAGCACAGCAGTTGAATACAGTCATATCTAGGTAAGGTACAGATATAATTTGACACATAAGCAGCCAAGAACTGCAGTATGGCTCATACTGGGAAAAGTATCTTCTCATTACCTCTATCCCAAGATTACCTGCATTATAGGATTTACAGGATACACTGCTATTTCTTCATTGTTGGAAACAGCAGTGGAAAATGTGATCATGGATCATTTATGATTGTTCAAATGACAAGTCACTCATGGAACAGTTAAGAATTGCCAAGTGAATATGCAACACACTTCCAATCCCTTCTTTTTCCACCATCAGGATTGGACGATACACTGTAATGCAAAAAAACTCACTGTCAGTGGTAAATCCTCGATGTGCTTTAGCCTAAAAAGATACAACAGGTAAGATCTATATTCTGCCATTCCTACTTACCTGGTCTTTACAGTTTCTGCTTAATCTATGGCAGTGTGTCCAATTTACAGACAAGAAAGTGGATCCAGCCTTACTAAATGATTCATTCCACCTCTATTAAACGTATGATTCTGTTCTCTTTTTCCTACAAGGTTCTCAAAAATGGAGAGGGATTTGTTCTTGGGCCCATAAAAACTGTTCTGCCCCCTCTTGCCAAGGGACTTAGAGATTCCGTGCTGACCTCTGCCCTCTCACTTCACAGCTGGGGGCAAGTGTATCGTGATTAAAGTTTAAGCATTTCTCATCACATAATGCCAAACACGTTCACCATACAAGGAACTTCCAAATACCAAACAAGGAAGACCTGGTACAAACCTTGAGTGCACCCATAAACAATTTCATAGGCCCATCACAGCCAACGAACACGGCTTCTTCCTTTCTTTCTGCATGGGGCATTAAGGACTGGCAGGAACACTCCAGGATTTATGCCTGTAATATACAGTTTTAAGGCCAGCTTGTTTAGCGGGTTATCTTTTCTGGTTGTTTGCCAGAGTTCAGTGTCCCTTATATACAGTGCAATAGCTTAAAGGACTGCTTGTTTTATTTTCTTTAATAAGATAAAGAGATACCCAGCAGATGAAGCAGTGAGGAGCAGCAGCAACATCTATTTGATATGGCAGCAACAGTTCCTTTTCAGTGTTTTAATACTGCAACAGGTTCTGCTGTCGGAGTTGTGGTCACAATAACACTTTTTTACATAAATATTTTGTGGTCACGATAACACTTTTTTATATACATATTTTCACAGGCACTGGCCCGAGGGATCAAGACCTTCAGCCTTTAAGATGTGCTGCAAAATCTGGCAGAATTTGCAGTAAAGGGACAGCTGTTGAAAACTACTCCATGACAACAACGAGAAGGAAAAAGTGTTAGAAAGGCTTATGTTTTAGATGACCTCCTGCACTTAAAGTAGCCGCCCAAATGCATTTCCTAAGTCTGAACATTCTAAAATATCAGCCCTATTAACTTTTCTTGTTAAAAACACACAAAAATCCAGACAGTAGAAAGGTAACCTCCACGCTGTAGAGGTATAAAATGGAAAATGAAGCTTCTAAGGAAGCTCTCAGAGTAAAGAAAATAGGACTAGCAATGAGGCAATCTAAATCTGTTCTGAAGAGCAGAGATGAGAAAGGAAGAATATTGTTTCCCATGATCTGTTATTTCCTTTAAAAGCCCCCTCAGAATGAAGGCAGAGCTGCCTGTATTTCAATTCTACTCCATCTGGTCAAGAAAGTAAGATAAAGGAAGAAATTACGCAACAGTTTAAGGAGAAAACCTTTTTTTATAAAGCAGTGATTTAAGTGGGAGCGTAGTGATAGAATGAGCGCCAATGGTTTTAAACTGAAAGAGAGGAAATTTAGATTAGATATTAGGAAGAAATTCTGTGCTGTGAGGGTGGTGAGACACTGGCCCAGGTTGCCCAGAGAAGCTGTGGCTGCCCCATCCCTGGAGGTGTTCAAGGCCAGGTTGGCCGGGGCTTTGAGCAGCCTGGTCTAGTGGGAGGTGTCCCTGCCCAGAGCAGGGGGTTGGAACTAGGTGGTCTTTAAGGTCCCGTCCAACCTAAACCATTCTATGGTTCTAAGTGAAAACTTTCGGTGACCCGGAGTCATATGTCTTGCGTTGCATCCTATTTCACCAGTGAGGGTGTCACAAAGTATCTGTTCACCATATCCCCATACAGACCCCGCAACAGAGAAAACTTGCCCATGAACAGAGCAGCACATCACTTTTACATTAAGAGCTTGGTTTTTCCGTGAAATGTGAACACTGAGAGCACCTTAATTTTTGGGAGTAGCAGAGTCCAAAATTTTGCAGAATACATTCAAGAAGGTCCTGAGAGACAGATAATTAAAAAAAAAAAACCAAACCACAATGCTACCCTGTGGGAAGCAACACAAGCCATGATATAAATCAAAATCAGAATTAGAATCCCTCTGTGTCAACTAAAACACATCTACTTTTGATGGCACATCTATTTTAAATGCTTCCAGTTCCTGAATTTTGTCATGAGAACAGTAAGGGACAGCAAGAGATTAAATAAGTGCCAGAATACTTGAGGGGTCATTTAAACAAACTGCAAGGAAAGAACAAGCTGATTCAACTTTGGGAGAAGCAACTTATTGCTAAACGTACATTGTAAAAGAGAAAATGCTGTCCATTTGCAATAGATTCATTCTTATCCTGCCCACATCTCCCTGCCAGTCAGCATGACACAGCCAGGCAGAGTGATTGCAAACAACAACTCAGCGGATAAAGGGTAATTGGACAGGGAATCGCTTTCTCGTTTTCACTGCTTAGGCCCCATAATGCCTGTTTCTCTACAGTTTCATCCTCTCTCTGCCTTGTGAGTGGACGCGGATAAAAAAAGATAGGTGCCCTAGGGTGTTTGCTATTGATAAAGAATATATGAAGTAAAACTTGTTACAACTTAATATACTCTCTATTTGAGTCTGACATCCTTTCCACCAGCAGAAGGCAAAAAGTATAAGAGTCCAGCTATCACAGACCAGCAGTGTATCGAGGGTGGTATCCTGCCCCAGTACCGAGTTACTGGCAATCTCAAAGACAGATATAACCATACCTCCTTTAGATGATACTTCTATAGGAAGAGGGAGGGAACCTTCTCTGAACTCATTAGAGCAATTTATACCCCAAAGCAAGCAAGTCACAAGCAATTGTTATACTATGTAAACATTGGATGCTATTTTAACTAGGTGATTTGTGGTTGCCCCATATCTAGTTATATTTGGTTCAACGTGGCAAAGTTTTGGAATTCAAAGAACCTCAGGGATGGCTTCTGTGAAAAAAGACCAGGGTCTGCCCCCCATGTCACACAGAGCCAGTTTCAGCCAGCTCCAAGATGGATCCACCACTGCCCAAAGCTGAGCCCATCAACAACACTGGTGATGCCTCCGTGACAACATATTTAAGAAAGGGTAAAAAATGCTGCACAGCAGCTGTGTGTGAGATAAACAACCCTGCAGACACCAAGGTCAGTGAAGAAAGAGGGAGAGGAGATGCTCCAGGTGCCAAAGCAGGGATTCCCCTGCAGCCCATGGAGAAGACCTCTGTGAAGCAAGTGGTCCACCTGCAGCCCACAGTGGATCACGGTGGAGCAGATATTCCCACTGCAGCCTGTGGGAGACCCCATACCAGAGCAGACAAGTCTCCTGTGTGCAAAATACCCTCTCCAGGTAGTATCAAGACCAGTGATAGAGATTAAAGAAAAAAAAAAAAAAACAACCAAACAAAACACTAAAAAAATTAAAATGTCAAGGGAAGCCAAAAAGATGGCTTGCTGTCATGGACGGCATTTCTGAGGCTTTCCTTCCCCATAGGCAACAAGCCTCCTTCACCTTCAGCGTCAGCTCAGGCAAATACTTGGGTTCAGTGCCCCAATCCAGTGCTCCCTCCTCCACCCCACCTTACACCTCTGCAAAGGAGGAATTTCAGTATCTTGTATATAGACACAAAGTGGAGTGCTCCCCATTGCCAGCTTGCCCAGGTTACAAATATCTCTTTTTGTAATCATTGCGATGATACTGTGTAGCAGCCGTTCCCACAGGTTAATTATGTTACAGTAGACAAACTTGTGACTCAGGTAAATTTTATATCTTATCTACCCTTCACTTCCTCTTGCTCTCAAACCCTTCTCTGATCAATCTGAGAGGAGACAGATGGAAAAAAGATCCTTCTCAAATAAAACAGTGGCTATGGAAAGGGATTCCAAGTAAAAAAAAGCACCCATCAAAACACTCTGCTTTCCTATGCATGTCTTTAAAGAGTCTTGCAAATGCCAATGGAAATGATGGGGCGTCTGATGTTTTGACAGAAGCAAGAACATCATTAAGGTAAAAGCTGTCAGCAGGTATTTTATTTTCTCCCTGAAGAATAAGGCTACTGTTTAGGCATTACTTTTTTACTAAATCTTTTTTCTTTTATTTCCATTCTATAATGCAATCCTGAAAGATGGCATACTTTATTTGCCTGTGAACTAGATAGATTAGAGAGTAATAGTGACAGCTTGTGAATAAAAGCGCTATAACCATGCATGATTCAAAGTCAGCGGCCAGCAAAGAAGCGCTAATTGCCCTGCCACTGGGATAAGAGAGGAAAACTATTCTGTACCCAGGTGCTTTCCTCATTAACACACCCAGAGAGCAACGCTTAGGTAAAATTACGTAACAGCAAGATGGCACCAAAAATCTCACTATTTCATACACATTAAATAATGACATATATAGCTATAATGAAAAAATATGGCTTTCCTTATATATTTACAAACCTATCAGACACCAGGTATGAATTAACATGATGGCATGACCAGCAGCACGCGGCCAGATAGGCTGATGACATTAAGCACAACCATGGGGACCAAAGAACGGGCATTCTTGCCCAACGGATAGCACTAGGGTCTTTCATCTCAGCAGATGGAAGATGAGAAATCAGAGCCAAGGTACAACCTAGCCCAGGGACCAGGCTTAGGAATACAGACACAGGCTGCAGCAGGGTCTACAGATGCTGACAGGCTTACTGTCCCCAGCAACAAAGTTCAGAGGATGAGCACATCATCATTACCATAATCCAAGCTAAATGGCTTGATTTGTTCGTTACTTGCTTAGTAGGCTTCATCTACTGCAAAACCACCCGGAACCCAGGACCACCCAGAAGCAAGCTCTTCACATTAACAAGGGAGAAGTTGTTCAAGGCAGACAGCAACAGATTTTAGGAGACAAGTGGTGACAAGAAACAAATAAAGGAATGAGATCAAGGAGCCAAATCTGATGAACTGTAGAGGGAACAATGCTGAACACTTTGTCCACGGCTGTCGGAGAGCCAACAGGTGCTGCACAGAGGAACGATGCTTGGAGATCCTCCATAAATATAAACAGAAGGTCAGCCGATAGTGCCGAGCACTGCTACTTGAAGGCTCCAGCTCAGAAAATTCAAGTCCAAGCCTAGCAATTATGGCACCAACAGGAACTGCAGCTCTTGAGAGACACACAGACTATTTAAGGTTCACTCAGAGGTAATTCCTGGAAGGTACTCAGAAACTCAGTGACGCTTCTTTAATCCACCACACTGAATAAGAACTAAAATCCTTTCCCAAAGAAATGCTACATGTTAGTTTGGTACAGAAGATTAGAGAGGTCAAGTAGATCTGCTAGAACAGACTCCTTTATCAATAAAAGAAAGGGTTGAATCAAAGAATGGAAATACGAGGCATTTCTTTATCAGGAATAATACAATAGATGTTTATGCTCTGTACTAATTTATTTAATAGTACTTATTCAGAAATCCTTATTTAGTTACTAAAAAGACAAGTGGCATGTGAATAAGTGTTGTTAGATGCCTTGAATACTGAAGCTAAGGCAATTTCTATAGAAGAACAGCAGACATATGAGAGAATGAGTCAGATATTTATGTTCTCTACTTAAAATAAAATTAGCAAGCTTTTAGAGGAAGGCACTGTTTCCAGATATGCAAAAGCACTCATGATTATATCTGCAGCTTCCAACCAACGCAGAAGCTTTACTTGTTCTAGTCAATACACGGCTTTTGCTCCATTTGTGTGGCACATAATAGTGATGAACACTACCTCAGAGAGGAAAAGACACTCTGGCATCAAAGTTGTTTCACTTGCACAGTGAATACACTAGGGGAGGGAGTGGACAGATGCAGAAAATGTGCATTGTACACAAAAAAATCTATTTTGACAAATAAGCTTATTCATCGTAGCGGGTTTGCAGCTATTTCCATACTTAATTATTAAGAAACGCGTGAGACAATGCATCTTCAAATCTCCAGATCATGCTCTCAGAATTTGCTAGCCATGTATTTTCTCAAAGCATGTATCACACGCACACTGATTTGGTGCAGGCTCTTAGAGAAAAAAACATCTGGTTCAATGCGATCGGATCAACAAAAAAATTAAAAAACATTCTAAAATTAGTCATTTTTAACTACTAAAAAATACGTATGGGCTTTTCAGCTTTTGCAAGGACATTCACAGCCCAAAATTTCCTATATGAAACAGATGGCAGTGGTATTTACTGTAGTTTCTCTTTCTCCAAAAAGCTGTTTTCAAGAAGTTTCTTTCATTTTAACAATTCAACAGTAAAATGTCTTGACTAAAACCTTGTAACAACATTCAAACTGATCATATTAAAAATGAACTCTCTTTAACCTGTATAAAATCAGCCCTCCCTAAGGCTGTCTTTAAAGAAAAGGAAAGGCTTTTGTTGACTAATTAAATTTGAAGTCCCTTTTTCAATTGATAAATAAAATACTAACTGTCTGTAACTGATGTGAACTTAAGATATCCCAGGCACTGGGCTAATGGTCTGCCTGCCTTTCACTTGGAAAAACTAGAGAATTCAAACTTTCTTTCAGTCCAGCAGTATTAGGCTGTGGCTTGATGCTACAGTGACTTCAACGAGCAGCAATATTCATCTAGAAAAATGGCTCCTTTTAGCTCTCCCACTCCACAGAAACTGGGCGATAGAACTGATTCAAGTAAAAAATATAATGGCTTGCTTTTGCAAGAGTTCTGGTTGGGGACAGGAGAGGAACATATTTCTCCTTCATACTGTTCATGGTGTGACTACACAAAGATCCAAAACAGAGTAATTCCTCCGTAAGGGCATCAAGGACTCACAGCTCCAAGTCTCACCCATTTATTCCAGAATGCACTTTAGAGACCTGTTTCCTGGTCAGGACATAGCAATAGGACCAAAGCAGAGCAAAGCAGGAAGAAATGGGCAAGACAGGAGAGATATAGCAGGAGGGTAAGTAATGTGGAAAGCTCTGGTTCTGATGGGCTTGCAAAAGCATACAAGAAGGGGTAGATTTAAGTGCATATATATAGCCCTGCACAGAGCTAGGAATGTCCGACACTCCTGCAGATGCTGGAAGCTGACCACTGTCAAGTCAGTTTGAGAAGCTCTGATCAAGTCCTCTGACATCCCCATCTAGGTCTCATCCCAAAACACACCTCAGTGCAAATGAACCATATATAACTAAATGAAAAAGTGAATTTTCTTACTATCCTGGAGGGTATATACAAGTCAATGTGTATACGTGCTACACTGGATTCACTTCTAGGATCACAGAGCAACAGGCATAGATGGGAACAGCACACTTGTTAGGACTTAAGGATACAAATGCACATCCCTACAAAATTTTGTTTTCCTTTTCTTCTTGGATATGTATTTCATGCAATATTAACCACACCCCATCCTTCACTATTTTATTACTCTAGGTTTGCATTTGTTAATTTTCCTGAAAACTGAACGCAGCGGGGTTTTACTGAATTCTTTTTTTTTTTTTTCCTCTAAGTGATGGTTCCAAACAGGAACATAATAACATCTATAGTGAAAAGCAGGCTGCAGACCCTACCAAGATATGTGACAACTCATTTAACATATAAATTGTTTGAGGTATTATTTCAGGTAAGTCATCCTAACGCACTGCCACATTTTATGCCATTAGCCTCAGGGCCCCAAGCACAGTCATTTAGTTAGATATCGTGTTAAGTCCCCTGGGTTCATTTTTTCACAAATGTTAACAAATACAGGCTTAGATTTGCAGTAGAGCTAATGCTTGCTTTCACGCATGCGATACACTGCATAGCAAAATCTATACCTATGCTTGCACTCCTGGATGACTACATCCACTGTCCTAACTACACAGGCTATTTTAAGCTTGCCGTGGCTTACAGCTACAGCCACTTCAGGAATAATAAGAAATAATATGCACATTAAGTGATATCTAATATAGCTATTTTGAGCATTCATTTTAGTGGCCTAATGAAATGGCCTCAGAGAGCAAGTGCCTCAGTTGCTTACACAGTTAATTGAGAAAAGTAGATGCCTTTGAAGCTCTCGAGAGGAAGATCTGGTCTGCTCAAGTTTAGGTACTCAGCTCTGGCAGAACCCATGCCATGTATTGTCAACTAACAACGAAATTTCTGTTCAAAAGCTTCCGAGAATTACAAACACCACCAAAACTACCGCCTAGTTTGTCTCCTGTCTCCATCTATTTGCAAAGGTCTAGCAAATACTCAATTTGATTATCTACTGTGCATGTGGAATGACTTTTTCCTTTAAGGAGTCTGAAAGCACAGGAGGTTCTTGACGTGCGGTGCATATGTGACACCGAACCAATTTTTGAGTAATACCTGTAATCAGAGCTACTACCCAGGCCAGACAGGGAATGCTAAGTATCAAGAAAATACAGTTAAAACCAACCAAACAAAACCCTATCTGTATCTCTAACTATTACATGCCTTTTTTGAATAACCACTAGGTAATACCTGGGGAGAAAACAGCAGAAGAGAAGAGCTAAGTGTTCTGTTCCCTTTACATGCTCATGGCTCCACTGGGCAACATCTGGATCACATAGTCCAGATTTGTCAGGTATAGATGACTTTTTCCCTAAAAGGAAATTCTAGGACAAGCAAATCATGATGGAGTCTGCAGTGATCAATGGGACAAGAACACATGGTGGTAATCAACAGTTGTGCTGCAAGTTGGATTCTTTTGTGCTTTGTGCTAATATAGTTTTGGGGTTTGTTTTGATTTTTTGTTACTCAAATACATTTTGTCGCAAAGCACTTTTGAATCATAGTTTGATCATAAAAGTTGACTCATTTCTCCCCATGGATATAAACATAGTATCTCATATATCCAGTAACAAGCTGAACTTCTTTTTACTCTCAATTTGTGACACGAGTGCTTGGAACATTAGTTTGTTCCATAGACGCAAATGGTAAGAGAAAGAACACATTAGAGACTGTAAGTTGTACGTATCTGACAGCAAATTCTGCTTAGCAATGCCCAAGCAATTCTGGTTTAATGGAGGAAAAAAAAAATAAAAAAAAAGAGCAACATTTTGTGTACAACATTCTCATTACTTGTTTTGAAATAAACTGGCTTTCCTCTTTTTACAAAAGCACATATAAAGTAAAGGGTATCAATAGTGCAGTCCCCATACTAGGAACTGCACTGCCATAATTGTAAATAAACCTCTACTATTTTGGAGTAACCCTAGCAACTCGAATGTCTTACTGACCAATTATTAGTTATTTTCTCCATTCACTTCTACCAGAATTACCTACTGTATTTTTCTTTGTTCAAATTGGAAACAGGATAAATATACGTTGCAGAAACCAGAGGGCCATTTGTCTGATCTTCCTGACAAAATGTTGATTGATGTAAGGAAAATTATCACCTCACCTGCAGCAAAACATTTTGATGTGAACAGACATGTCGATGAGTGGATAACATTATGGCCTGTCACTCGAATTGCTGCTCTAGAGAGCAGCTAATGAGAAAGAGAAGGAACAGGTGAATATAGAAATATAACAACTGACACAAAGATGTACAATAGTTTTACCTACGACAGAAACCTCCCTTTTATTTTTTCAAGCAGGTAGCAAAGCATATACCAGTGAATGAAGTAAATATTGGAGGTTGCTAATTTAGTGTACACAAGCCACTTGAAAGAATTTTCATCTAGAGCATGTCACCAACTGCACAGTATTAAACTTCGAAGGGTCTTCATGCTCTCAAGCAATCTTCAGATCATGTTTTGCGTATTTGCTTTCCTGTAGCTCCTGGCACTGTCATTGCAGAAGCCCGTTCTCGGGTAAGTAGCAAGTCCATTGCTGATGTCCTTACCTCTACACCATTTATTTTTTCCTGCTGACATCTCAGAGCAATCTGACCCATCACTACCGTTCATTATTGCTGCAGCACTTTTGAAGCAGACATACAATCCTCTGCCAAAACTCAGGAACAACTCCCACCCCAAAAAGCCCTGGAGTAAGGTGCAGGCTCCTAAAGAAAGTTCGGCTTTCACTGAGTGAAGATGGTACTAAGGTTTAGCAAATCATACAAGTACATTGTATAAAAATATTCTAGAGTCTTCTGCATGCCTTTACAGGTCACAGACATTCCACGTTGTGCATATGCCAATTCATATGCTGTTTCCACAGAAAATTCAAGCCATTCACTAGACAAGTCAGCTTGGATAGTGAGCACTAAGTTGTATTTTTCAAGTAAATACATCTCTCCCCCCCAGTTTCACTCCATTTGACTATCTTCTAGCTGTAACGGCTAGGGAGCTTCTATCGCAACCAACAGCAAGTAGCATTGTAAGCCACAGGGAAAAGCCTGATATTTAAGGTCAGGTTGCAGATCTACTTATCTGAAATTTAAAAGTCAAACTTGACAGAAAAAAAAAAACAACCAGCCAACCTACTGAGATCTGAGCAGCAAAAATAAAACTTAATTGATAAAAACAGAACATTTGTTAAACACCAGTAAGTTTTAAATGGAAAAAATCTAGCCATTAACTGTTCT
This sequence comes from Dromas ardeola, assembly GCA_013398915.1. Lineage (NCBI taxonomy): Eukaryota > Metazoa > Chordata > Aves > Charadriiformes > Dromadidae > Dromas > Dromas ardeola. The sequence goes on along the minus strand of VYZM01010756.1, from coordinate 598,256 downwards.
ATTGAGCATACAGCAACTTAAGTGCTCAAGACTAAGCCAAGGCTGGATTCTGCCTATCTTACACGTCACAGTGTTACCCTAAGTAGTTAACAACAGAAGCCCTTTAAGTTTACTGTGAACCTTAATTACGATTTTCCTACATGTTTGTGCTCCAGTCACCCCTTGTATTTGTTTGGACAGGTGAACATTATCATACAGCCTTTACTCCATTAGTCTGACCATTCAGTCGACACAGACCTCCTTACAATGTCTGCGATAACCAGGAAGGTATTACCCTGGCTGGGAATCCCCTCTCTCCCTTCCCACCTAAATGCCCCCAAACGTTAGCTGAAGCAAACTTTAGGATTTGTGCCAATATGGGAGGTGAGGTGGGATTTTTAAGTGCAACAAATAGTATTGCCATGACCCCTAGTAATCTAATGTCATAGATGTAACAGGCAGACACACCAGAAGTGTCTTCTAACCTATTACGTCATATGAAAACTAGGTGAATCTTTTTTCACCACTCAATACTTATCTTTTTATTTCAGGTTTTTATGATACATAGAGTTTCAGAATACCCTGCAGATCACAACATCCCTTCCATCTCTCACCTCTCCTGGGCTCTATATCTGCTTATTTTCTGTTTAAAGCTCAGCCTTGAAACATACTTCTTGATTTAGGTTGTTCCCTACGAGAGACTCCAAAGTATTACACTGAGAGATCAATTCTTTCTCTTTTCTCACAAAATGCATTTTGAGGCAGTAATAAATGCTAGAAATTCCAATATGCTGCATGATGTGCTGTTCACTACGACAGCTGTAATGATAGGTGATAGGTCTTGGTATTTCCACAAAAAGCATTCCAGAGCCTGCGAGACATTGGGGAAGATTGAAACTACCACACAATACTCCTGCAAAAGACGAAAAGGGTGGGAGGGCCAGCACCCAACAAGACTTGAATCTCATTTATTCCAGAAGCATATGCATTTCATTTTCCATTATGGCCAAAGTACCAGTTCACCTAGCTGCTGATAACAGACTGGTTGCCAATGCTCACAAAATACTTTCTGTGCTTTATTCCTACCAGGGTTAAAGCACATAAATACAGAGAGAAACACAAGGTATTCTGAAAAACTTTTGCTAAAATCCAACTAAAAATCTAGACAATTTACCTCCTAGGTGAGGTACTGATCTCCACAGCATGTGCCATGGAGCTGAGAAACAAAAATGACGGTGATGGAGTTCACAGCTATCAGAGCAAGGTGGCCACAGACAGTATCACTTCATTTATCCTTTTGCTCACATTTTTGCTAACCAGTTCAATGCTGATAAACAGCAGACAGTTCCTGAGGCACTCATGCACTGCCCCAAAGGCCAGGGGGACAGTAGGTGTGCAAGAGCCCCCATATTCCCTCAAACTGCCTCAAGTCTAACATGCCAGGGAACACAGCTTGATATTACGGAACAAGTTCAGCCTTCATGGTATGCAGGAGGTGTTAGAAATTTGGTGCAAGCGCACACACAAAAGTACTTCCGCCTCCTAATGAAAGCTTTTCCGAGACACAGAAATGCCTTGGGGTTTTCTGGGGAGAGGGGCAGGGAGATACGAAGACATTTCTTTTTGTGACAGACANNNNTCTTTTTGTGACAGACACCAAAAGGCTGCCTGATAAAAAAAATAATGTTAAGTTTTACCACACCTGAAATGAAAACCAACAACTCCCTTCAGGTCTCTATTAGCCATTCCTTGAGGCATCCAACACACTTTATTATTTGTTACTGTACTGAGTCCAGAAGCTCATCACGTAGGCAATGACTGTCTCCTGCCACATGAAACAATCTGAAACGTTCTGTGCTTTTTCTTAAGCATGTACTACGCATTTATAGTTCCTTTCTTTGTCAGGGCTGAAGAGGCTTGTGTTAGAATTGGGATGAAAAAAAAAAAAAAAAAAAAAAAAATCTACGTGCTCAGAAGTTTCCCATTCTATAGCAAGAAAGAGAAAAAACATGGTAAGCAAAAGTATGCACTGTGGAAACAAAAGAGAACATTTCACAAATATACGTGAAAGTTCAGTTTGAGATCCTTTCCCCAGAACTGACAGGAGCGCTTCAACAGAACAAGGGACCTTGCAAAGATACTTAAGACACATAAGTTAACCAAACAAAGCCAAGATCGTGGTCAATAAAAGTTCCTACACAACAAAACATTCAATACTTCAAGATTTATCATATTTAGCAGAAAGACTTAAGATCTGACTGTTAGATGGAAAAGCTGGAAACATTTGACTGGAATAAGGTATAGACACTAAGAAGATAAAATTAAGTATTTAAAGATCTTACCTAAGGCTGTTGAGATTTTCTACAATTTAAAACCTTTTAATCATGATCAATCTCTTTTGAAAACTACTCTGTGTTATTCATATGGTATTGCACATGATGCAAGAACGACTTGTAAATTCTATGGCTTGCATATTGCAAAAGGTCAAATTCGATGACACATTTTTTCTTTCTGTCATCACATCTGTAAGTGAGATTAGATACATGAAAAACAATAAAACTTTCTTATGGGTATAGAATTGCGACACCTGGGGCTGAGGCATGCAGAAAATTCAGATTCTCTATTTTGAAAGTAAATCTTGGAAGAGAGAACAGTCTAGTTCCTGCTGAAACTATGACAGCTTTAATGAAGAGCATTATAATTTCCTTTTTGCTCAGGAAATACCAATAATCCTACTGCAAAGACTATAACAGTACTGGGATTCCAAGTAGATGACATAAAAAGGAATTATGGTGAATTTGAGAATAATTCTATAACAGAATGAGTTTCCTCAGACTCCTTGACTAAATGCAGTGTTAAGTAATGCTAAACTATATCAAATTGGGAGAGCTTTGGAGAAGACCATGCTTATGGTGAAAAGGTTATATCTCGGAGACAAAGAATGTATTCTTCCTAATAACTGTCAGTGTGCAATTCAATTCTAGATAGTGGAGATAAGCCTTGTCTGCCTTCAACGTGTGTCACCTGATCCATACAGCTTTTAATGTAGTCCTGTCCTTCCTTAGTAGGCAGCAGAAAATAAACAGAACACTCAATTGTCAGAGGCCATTTACAAAATCAGCTCGCAGAGCTCTGAATACATAATTTAATATTGGCATCAAGTGAACATCCCCCATTTTAAATCCTGAAAAAGAAGTTACTGAAAAAGTATTATACTTAGGACTTCTCATAGTTAGATACACAGAAATTTATACAAAATGCATGTCCGCTGCAACATTTCAGTCCCCAAGAGCATAGGTTTGTGACTACAACAATAATCATATAACCTTCCACAGGCTAAGTGATTGCTGCATGCTGTGAATGGTCTAACCAATAGGTAACAAAACCGAGGTACCAAAATTCTCGGTCGTCCCTGAAGTACCATATTCTTGACACAAGGCAAACAAAAGTAAATGATTTGCAAGACTCATCAAGTAGAGCAAAGGTATGTAACAGAGGGAAGGTTAAGTAGAAGGGAGACAGTAGAAAACAATGTAAGACCAAGCACAGAAGTGCTTGTATTTAGAGTTTCAACCTCAAAATCATGGAAAACACTGACAAATCACTATTCAGTGAGCAACCTGGGTCAGAAGACTGAATAATACCATACTGCTGATTAAAAGGCAGTATGATACTATCAGCAGTGCTCACAAGGGTCAGCCAAAAACTCATAAACAGCAGCAGCAACAAAAGAAGCATTTGCCAGAATACGAAGGAAAGAAAAGAGAAAATTAAGGAAGTAAGAAATCCAGATCTCTTCCATTTTCATTTGTGTCTGTACCCTGCTGAGGGAACAAACAGTTTGTAAGTTGTAGTCTGTCATGTAATTCAGTATTAGCTGCAGGCTAATAAATAGGACAGTAAAGCATATGCAAAGACTGATTTATAGGATCCAAAGAGAGACAGCCTAAGTCTTGCAGCTATTTGCATCTTCCTCACATACAAACAAGCACGGATGGAAAGTTTCCTGCTGAGAAAGGAAAGAGAGGCAAGAGATGCACTGGAGAGAAACCTGGTTGAAAAAAGAAGAGAGAGGACTGGAATAACTTCTTCAGAGAGAGGTTTTTAGATATTTGTGCAGCAAGCAGAGCACAATGCTGCAGTTGTAATTATTCATAATAAAAGGAAAGTTAGAAAAAACCAGCAACACTAGGAGAGGTCTATGTATAAGCCAAGCCAGAGTTCTAAAAGGTCCACCTTGAAGGCGTTATAGCATAGCTGTTCAGCAGCCAGTATGGACTGTAGAGAGCTAGGAAACATCGTAATATGTTTTTTCCTTCTCAAATTCATAGGCTAATGATTAAAATAGCAGCAGGGCTTGCTGTAATCATCACCCTATTTAACTACTGCTCAGCAGGTTTCTGCTTTTAGATCTACAGCATTCTTTAAAAGTCACAGCAGGACAGGGGTAACAGTGAGGATGTGATGTGAACCAGTGTCCCAGCACCAGTAACAGAGGGGAACGAGTGGTGGTATTTAACACGGCAGAATTATTAACACATCAGATCAAAGCTAAAAAACAACACAACAGATTTTAGAGTGATGATTCTATGAGCAGTGTATTTCATCATCTCACAGCTAGAACGGATGCTGGGAAATTACTTCCTCAGAAAAGTGAAGCATTCTTCAATTGAGTAGAGATGGAGATGTAGGACTGCAAAATCTCAATTCAAAACTGCAATTTTGGTTATTTTCTTGCCTCAAATAATCTCACAGTTGAGTGGGGAACTAACTTCAAAGTGATCATTCTTTCCTTAACAGAGAAACATGCTCTCTAATCTCTTCATTCAGATAGGACAAATGCAAACATCACGAACACCCAGCTTCTCCCTGGAGTTCAGTTATACTGGCTTTGAAAGCAAAGCAGTTCAGCTCCATCATTCAGAGGTAAATGCTATGTAAACTTTAAAAATCCCATTCACCTGACTACCTAACACAAGCTTGCTGAATGGCCTCCATTCAGGGCTGCTAACAGACTTCAAAAGACTTTTGTCATCTCCTGCTTTTGCAGCTAAAAGATTCTGGAGCTGCCGTAATGCTAATATCCTTAGCTCTGAACTCAGCCATTCAGTGTTTACAAAGGTCCACCATTCTTTCCTCCAAAACTTGCCACCTTCTTCACTTTAGGATTAGAGCTTCAGCTTGTAAATGCCAACCTCCAAACCCCGCAGGGTAGTTTAACAACTGCCCGTATGAGCTGCAGCACATGTAGCGCTATGGTCAAAAGGAAAAGGAGGGAGGAGGCTGTGTATAACAGACCTCGAAGGCCGTAAGAAGGCTGAGTATGCACACAAAGAGAGATTCTTTAAGAAAGGGTTAGACCCCAACGCAATCAAAGGTGGCTCAGGATGTACAAAGGGAAAAAAGCTAAGTAAAATAAATCAAGGTGAGGTGGTCTTTAGCACAGATCACTGGGAACCAACATATTGCTTTTAACTGTTCTATCTCTTGCTTTGCAAATTTTTTTTAAAACGATAAAAATAAATTTAAAAGCTGGGCACACATTTCACACATCCCAAGAAACCCAACTATGCAGCAAGAAAACTCACAGTACACTGCCAACAAAGAGTAAAGCTTAAATCAATGCGAAGATGACTGGGGAATTCATTAGCACCTTGCTCAGGACAGAAATTGTCCCTTCCACAGGTGATTATCAACTTCTTAGTTCAGTCATCCTACAACAAATACAAAACCTTTACAGAAAGCCCATTAGCTGCAGTAACTACTGCATTGCTGAAAGAGATCAGTAACTACACTTCTTTACACTGTGTCTAGCACTGCAAAATTTTTAGGAGTTCCAATAATCCCGTTGGTCTGAGGCATTTGCATCTACAGAAACAGCCTACTCCCTTCATTGGAAATTCATTTATTTCGCCTATACAGATGGGATCTATAGGTCTCACTATCGTAAATACACTCTTTGCTTTGCCAGTTTATTCTTAAAGGCTCTTATATTAATGATCATCCTTTCATGCTTAGAAATCTGATGCATACTTACCCGCATTTCATATTAAGTAAAGCACTGCTTTTTTAGGTTGGGTTTTTTCCGCTGCAACAGAAGCAATATTTTGATGTGAACGGGTTATCTTTCCTGCTGAGGTAACAGCTCATACCCAACAATTACATCTCACAAGCATTCAAGTATGCCTAAATCATACCAGACTCTTCACCAACAACAAAGTATGGTGACAGATGATACTTCGAGGGAATTCTCTTGAATTAAAAGTATTTAACAGGATTGTAACCACATGGTGGGTAAATTAAGAACAGCTTTAGATTATATTTTCCAGGAGAAGCCCATTAATAACTTCCCTACAATTAAACAGCCAGAAGAAAGATGAGCAGAAGAGAGTTAACAATGAACGCAACTCACCTTTTCTGCTCAACCTTTTAACTAAGCCATAAGCAAAAAAAAGTGTAATTTTGAATTGTAATACCACATGAGCATCATGAGCATTTAACTTGCATGAAAATTTGTACATTAAAAAAAAGAAATAAAGAACAATGAAAAGCTGCCAGACACATTTTACAATAGCACACATCTGGTGAGCTGAGGCCCCAACCCACCTACTGCAAGAAAGTTTCCAGTTAGCAGAGGCACTCAGGATATGTCCTTAGTATTTGATGCTCTTTTCTGAGCATCGACAGTCTGAATTAATTTTTATGCAGTTGCCTTAAACCTTCTTGATAATTTTAACTAGAAACGGAAAAGGCTGAGAGTTCTGACTACAGGACGTAAACCATAGGGATAACCTCGCAGGAACACACCCTACTAGAAACAGCAGCATAGGTTGGAGAAAAAGGGGTATAGAGTGTTAATTTTGCATTTTGACTACATTTGGCAAGCATGCTAGAAGGATAATGGGGAGAAGTAATACTGGCCAAGTAACTGCTACTCCTCCCTCCCTTTTAAAAATAAATAAATGAGAAGTGGTAGTTGCAAGACTCTGTAGACTGACAAATGGATACTACAGCACAATGGAAGCCTCCAGCATTGAAAACCCAAGAACTCGAGTTAACAGTTAACCACTTTTTACACCCAGCAGCAATATACTGGGAAGTCACATTACTGTTATATTTCTGCAAGAGGTAAGGCAGCATGAAACGTGAAGTTACCTTGTCCACACTTTTCAAACATAAGTGTAATCCTAGGTAGGTTGAAACACATTCATCTATGTTTTGCCAGCATCCCTGCTTCCACCAGCTGCACAGTTTGTTCGGAAGCTTTCTCTAAAATAGGAAACTAATAAGCAGGTATGGTTTACTGAAATACACCCAAATAAAAAACATTCTATTTCGACTAATTTTTAGATCATAGCTTTTATCTGAAGACCAAAATGTAATATAAATTATTGAAGCGTTTTTAACATTTTAGGACTGAGGTTGCTTTGACAAGACAGCTTATTTAGACTTTGATGTCCATTTTCTCCTTTATATTGTCTGACGGGATAAGGCACCTCAGAACTGCAGATGAGAGAACAAGGCTTATCACCTTTTCTACAGAGTCTACCCTACAAGATCAATTCATGAAAAAAGCAAGGAAAGCAGAGAGAGTCTAGAGAAAGGAGAAGGTCTACCACCCAGTGATGCTTTCCCTTTCATTATTTTTGTTCTCTGGAGATTCCTTCTGCTCCCTTTGACTGGAGGTGAGAAGGAACATGACATAGATAAAGTGTGAAAGTCAGTTACTAACCAAAGCAGCAAGAAAGCTTCCTTCTCCCCACAGGGAATCTTGCCGTTACTCAGTTCAAGTAACTGCAATTAAAGATAAATAAAAAAAACCCAAATCTTTTAACAAGTTAATCACCCCTTCATGTAAGGAAAAGCTATTTCTTAGTGTCTTGAGAGAGAGAGAAGGAAATAACCCTGAGATACCTCCTCACTACTATGAACTACTAGAGCTTTCTCTAAGAGCAGCAAGGACTCGGTCCCCCATGGCTTCCAGTCAGCAGAACCACTGCTGACATGAGCTCTCTGCTCACCACGCCACAGCAACAACTGGGACCCAAGATGCATCAAGGAGGCTGGAGACAATTCCACAAACAAGGAAGGAAGAAACAGCTTTCCATAACACTCTTCATCCTTGGAAAATGGGAGGATATTTACTCGAGTCCCTTCTGTTTCAAAAAGATTGTTCCTTAATCTTTCTCCATTTATTATTGCATTTATATCTTGTATTTAGTCAAGAACTTTATACGTCAGCAACATCATACTTAGAAACCGATACATTAAAAACAAGACCAAGGAAATTCATCCCATGCCTACACCTCTCTACCAGTATCAAGTGAAATCTCAGTCAGAATAAAACCAGAACTCTTGGACCTCTGGAAGAAAAACAAACAAAAAACCCAAACCAAACAAAACAGCATGAATGATGCAAACAATTCATCTTTCAAGAAATTCCTGAAACTCAACTCTGTGGGGTGATAGGAAAGCCACTATAATTTCTGAAGCGGCTACAATCAAGATTAAGACAGTACTCCCTGCTCATTTTACACAGAAACAGAAGGGCTACTGAAGAAAGAGATACAAAAAGTTGGGAAAAAATAGATTGAATTGTCAATACAGCATTAGTTTAAGAACTTTCCTTGTACCCCAGCTGTACCTTTGTATTCTTCCTAGATATGATTATTCTAATTTATACCTTGTTGACTAATGTAAACATGAGAATCAAGGAATGCACATACTGAAACATGACTGCAACTCCGTGTGGTGCTCCGTGCAATTCTGGAAATTTGATCCTGTATATAAAGTATAATCAGTTCTCAAGGAAATGGCTTCATTTCCCAGTTCTTTTGGGGAGGTTAAACAGAAGGAGAAGGAAATGTTTCCTTTTGAAAGAACACATATTGTTCATACTAGCTGTCGATTTCTGTGAAAAAATGGCTTTGTCTTCTTATCTCCCCCATCCATTTCACAGAAAGATATTAAGTTGGACTGAAAGAAGAGAAAGTGGAGTTAAAGCTCCTGGTGAGAGTGAACGAGCGTTTGAAATTCTTTGCCTCCCCTCTTCTTACACACACCCACCTAATGATTAAAACCGAGTGCAAGCGACTGCTATTGGACTACACCGAACGAGATGATTAAACAGAGCAACAACAAGTTCAAGTAATTACCAGCCAGATGCGAACACCAAGGAAGGGAGTATTACATTCCCTACACCACTGTGACTGCAAAGAAATAAAGGAATGCAAGTGGCTTTTTCAGACACCCTACAATCCCGAAGCCATGCTCCCTTGTTCAGTAATTTCAAAGGCAGCATAACCTTCAATAAATGGTTCGCATGCACACACACAAAACCCATTCTGTGCTGGCGCAGTGTTCAAGAGAGCAACATCGTTACATGGTTTATCAAATCTATACTGAACTTCTCATGGTACAGTACATGTACATTCTGCAGACTGAATCTATTTGTGTAAACCGGAAAAAATAGAGAAAGAGATAGCACGCAGCCTGAGGGGAACCCTCATTATCCCAGCTTTACTGATGCTGTTCATAGCGCCAGCAAGAGACTTTCTCCTGTTCACAAGGTGATAACTTTGAGGACCTTGATTAATGTGCATTACTCAGGCAGATGAATTTAAATCTACCCAGCAACTTCTGCGATCTGGATGAGCCTGATAAGTAGCCAGAAGACATGAAAATTCCTATCCGAACTTATTAATGCATACTAGAAAAAACACTTTTTTAACAGTAAAATCTAAAACGCACACATACCGCAGCTGAGCTTATCTCCAAGGCAGGAAATGGACTGGGTCTTCCAAGCCACGCTGGTGGCAGAAGAGGACAGCTGCAGCACAGCGTCTACTTTCCTTATCAACACCCCCAATCTCCTGAGTGAAATATGGCGACTTGAGTACCACCACAGGAACAGCAGTTATATTACCCATCATGGCAAGGATATTAAGTTACTTTTAATGAATACATTTGGCATCAATATCCTGGGGTATAGAACTACCTGTGCATCAGGAATGAAAATAAATTAAAAAAAAAAATAAACAAACCAACAAACAAAAACTTTAAAGAATCTTTTTCACACCCACCACCTTTCTTAGTAATTGCTTTATATGAAGTGAAAGACTTTTGAGTTTGTGAACATCCTAAACAATTATGTTGAAGACAATTATATTTTCATTCCAGGAACAAACTCTACTCTAGAGTACATGTGTAACACCATATTATATACTTTCATACCTACACTGAACTTGTTTCATTCAAGGAAACCCACGGAGGGCCTGATGCAACATTTCTAGGGCCAGCTCCTGTGTCCACGTATGAGGAAAAGACTCACATCACTAGAGCAGCTTCCACTCCTGGGGAGTTAATAAAGAGACAGTGCAATTACAGTGACAAGCATCATACCAGAAAAGACCTAGGGAAAAAAATAGTAAGCAACCCTGAAAAAGAAACCACCTCTCCCTCCGGTGTCACTGAAGGCATCAGCTTCTCAAGTCTAAAAACCTCAAGAAAAGAGTGACTGATAAAAGACAAGCTGTCGCCTATATCACAAGGATGACAGAAAGCCAACTCAGTGCAGAGACAGACTGTTTTTCATCCGTGTTGACTAACCCAACACTTTGAAAATCAACAAAGACAAAACTGAAGAGAACTAGAACATACCCTTGGAGGTCTGTGAAGGGGCTCTGTTGAGTACTCCTACCCCTGTAGTAGCAGAACAGACCCAAGAAAATGCCACAAACCTTAAAAGAATTTGCATCAGGTAGCAACAAAATAATTTTGAAGGACTTCCTTGAGAGTGAAAATCTCTAAAAAATTGGCTCAAGAAAAATACATTATAGAAGCTGTAATACTGCCTCTTTATCAGCTCTCCACAGATTCCCGCTATGTATTGAGTAATTAATTTAGGCATCCAGAATATCTGAAAGGGATCAGGAAAAAAACCAATTGCAAACAAACCTCCGTACACACAGACAGTTTAAAATGTTATTCACAACCTTACGTAATGATAGGACAGGTGCCCTTCCAGGACACTATCATTAATACAGTCCTTAAATGGTAAAATTCCAGCCAATTTCCACAGTATTTTAAACAATCTTTACACAAGCAAAACCTACATTTAGTTCAGAACATGAGTAACTGCCACACAGCTTTTACTTAAAAAGAAAATTACAGACAAGAAGCATTCCATTCATATGTGATCAGTACAGCAAGACGTAGAATCTCTGTTTTTTTGAAAACTGCCCTGCACAAAATTGTATTAAATTACTATATGTGCAACAGCGAGAGATAAGAAATAGAGAAGAGCTATTTCCACTGGAGCACCAAAGGATGGTAAGGTGTACAGATGGAAATGATAGGTTTCTCTGTCTTGACTATTATGATTCTAGAGTGCAACGAGAAGAACAAATGTATTGTCATTTATACAAGCCTTGCAACAGAGTCAGAAGACAGAAAAGTATTAGCATATACAGCAAATAGCTGTCTACAGAAAAGCATTTTCACAGTACTACAAAGGTATCTCTTGCCACCAAATATACTGTAATAATTTGAAACTAATAAAGCTATGATCTTTTGGATAAGATTTCCAGTAATTACTTTACAATAATACACTTTTCTTAGTAAAGCTGTGCACGTAAGACAAGCAAGGGGAGGACTTGGGTGGGGGCAGCAGAAGGTGATGCATGCTTAATTTCATTGATCATTTCATTTGCTGAAATAGGTATCTATTGTTCCAATTTAGGGTGTAGAAGTAGTACATGTATTTCACAGGAAAACCTCTCTTTCTGTATCTACCAAATACTATAATTCAATATTGAGAAATGTAAGTTACTCTTTCCTTTCTCAATACTACAATAAAACATCTTATGCACAGGGAAACAAACAGATGTTTACATTAAAAAGGTACACAGATACACTTTTAATCCTTAACCTTTGTTGAAGAAATCCCCTATCATTTCACGTTCAACTGATCAAGAGAAAGCACATGAGAAGCAGAGTATTAGCTTGGATTTAGTGGGTTTAGGGGCAGGACTGTCAATTGAGCAAAACTTCAATTACAGACTAATTTAATGTATACCCAAGTACATTATTGCAATTCAATAAACATCACTTCAGAATTAAACAATTCCAATTTGCTTTCATTTCAGCCTGTGTGCATGCATTACAAATTTGCTATTATCCACACTAAAATTAGTCAGACTGTTCGGAAGCACTCATCCATGCAATCCCAGTGTCTCACAGTGCTGCATCAAACTAACCTCAAATGAACCACTTAACCTTGCCTGCTTACTAAACAGGAGCAAGGAGCAGAGGAGCGTACCTTCCCAGAACAACACCACTGTCCTAAAATTTTTTCTAGCTAGGTGTCTGTATCCAGCAATGAATCTATCAACATGTCTCCTGGTGGAAATGCAACCATTCATGTTTACAACTTATTCTTCTATTTTTTCCCCTTCTTATATCAATGAACAGGAAAGTATCAGGCACCCAATTCAACTTTGCATGTTCTGATATTTGGTCGCTCTGGAAGATTGCCTTCCCTCTATTTAGCTACAATACAATACTAGATAATGTTACTCCTGGCAACTCAATTCCATTTTAATCATGAATTAATTCCTCCAGATGTGAACAAGATGCAAGATCACTGAGTGGGAATTAAAAGCACTTGGCATCTGACAGGAGCACTCTCTTTGTGATCTGTGTAGTTTGAATATCTGCACCACTCAGCACTCTGTATTTAAGGCATTGTAAAGGTATCAGTATACGGATCATCAAATGACAAAGTGAATTGGCAGAAAGTACTACAGTGGACAAAAGTGATCTCGTTTCTACACCAGCTCTCCATTTGCAAAGAAAAGTGAAACATTTAGATCAGTAAAATTATCCTCGGTGAGCAGACCCATACTCCTCCCATTTGCCAACACCCCCACCCCAAAAACAGCATGTCTCAGGAGTAACATAGCCACCTTCTGATCTCTCCACCTAAGAGGCAGTGAGCATCCCTGTGCCACAGCTCAGGGTAAATTACAAAAAGAAAAAAAAGCAGCACAGTAAATAGCACGCATGTCTCATGGAGGCAAGATTAAGACACATCTCGCATGTGTCAGGCACGGCATCAGCTCTTGAATCACAGTAAATAACAGGGCTAAAACCCTAGCATCCTTCAAGAACTACTGACGTTTCCACTGTGTACTTCAGGACATCAGCAGAATCAATCCCGTCATTTACTCACAGCAGCCTTGAGCAGGCTCCTCTGACATGCAATGCTCCATCACAAGATTACTGATGCCTGATAACATACTGTAAAGGAAGGCAGATGAAGCTGACTGACAGCCAAACTGTTTAGCTGACTACATTAAAAGTATCCACAGCTAGCATGCATTACTACAAAAAGCTTATGAAGAGGGCTGTATCCAAAGTTATGATTCAAATGTTTAAGAAAATGATTGAAATTCATGTCACTTTTACCCTTTTTTCCTACCTAAATTTAATATGAATGAAAGAAGGCAGGCCAATAGGATGTCAATTTTTATACATAGATGCCATCTGGGAGGAAATACTCATCTTGCATAAAACTGCTGCTTTAGTGCAACCTACCTTTCACTATTAATTCTGCGTAATTCGAAACTCCAGATCCACCATCCGAACGAATGACACATCGGTACTTGCTGATACTGCGTTGAGAGGTGTCGGCTACACTGACAGTAGCAGAAAAACGTCTATGGTTGACCACTCGAGTGACCATTAATGCTGTGTCCCTTCCATTCCACTGCTGTAAAAGCAGACAAGAATAATGTAAGTTATGAGGACGCACAGATTATGCATCCATATATAATTCATTCTTTGTCATGCCTCTCAACATTGTTCAGACCTTCACGTTCACACCACTAGGTAACATTTTATACAAGCACAATTTTTCAAGAAAAGACTGCTAGCCATACCCTTGAAAAATTTACAAGGTTGTATGAACTAGGGCTAAATATTCTTATACATATATTTAAGTTTTCATGTCTACTTAATTTTTGAAACATCTTTGGGGATTTGATGTGTTATATTTATTGAAAAGGCCAGAGCATGACACTTCAAGACTATGCAACTGTACACAGTATATATTTAGATGCCTGGCTAGGTTATGAAAATACTACAAATGAATGCATTTTGTACACCTGGGAAAATGCTATAAATGAGCAGATTTTATAAATTTGGCATTTTCTGATGTAAAACTTTGATTCAGGACCAATCTAAATAAATTGGTTCGATGAACAGACATCCTTATATGTCCAACATTCCTCAGTAAACCTCTCTGCCAATGTCAGACTGCACTTTCCCAACTGGAAAAGGGAGAGATGAAGAATTAGCTAGAAATAGAAGTTCTCCACAGCATAAACACCTGAACTTGCTCAGTTGGTCTAGTTTATTAGGAGATTCAATGGAAAACACACTGCTGTTTTGCCGATTTCCAGTAATCAGTTTTTGGGAGTGTTTCCAAGGCTATTTTCATTAAATGTTTCAATTTTAGAAAATGGAAAACAGGTTTCTACTAGCAACAATAACGATTGCCTCCCAAACCCCTGCTTCTCACAGGAAAAGGTTCATACTGCTTCAGGTCAGAAGTGTTTTTACACACATCTAGTCATAACTGTGGAAGGATTTCACTGAAAGAACTCAAAAAAGATATAGAATAAGCCAAAAATACATCTCAGTGGATGCTAGAAGTACACCATAGGCTAATAAATTTCAGATAAAAATGTAATTTTGGAGAACAGCTGTGATGAGAGTACAGTTAAAGTCACTGTTAAGTCATTTTTACACGATGCCGATTACATTTCTCACCAACTCAAGCCTTTATCCCAGTACTAGTTTTCATTCTTATGATTAGGTAAACTGATTCCTGCCCTAGTATTTAAACTAGATTTGAAATTGCAATTTTTAAATTTGTAAAATTACAAATCAGAAAATCGGTTCTGTTTTACCTCAAACCAGGACAAAATTTTATTAAAATGTCTGAAGTGAGTAAACAAGTCTGAGGAAAATCTGTTAGTTATTTGACTACAAATGGCATAGCAACCATGACAAGGGCCATTCTTGTCTTCCTCAGATGTTGCAAATATGAGGTGGTCAGGCCCCCAGTCACATCAGTCCAAGCTAAGAATAAAAACTGTTGACTGGCTAAAGCGTTCTGGAAGTTTATGTTGGCTCTATGTACATGCACAGTACATATAGCAAGAGAATCCTCTTGACTTGTTTGGGACATTAGGTGTTTAATGGCACAGAAGTTTAGCAGAAGCAAAGAGCTCAACTATTTTAAAAGCTTCTAGAAGAGCTCTACGTATAGAGCATGGGAATGTTGAGACTCCACATACCCGAGCACTTCAAAGGGCAAAAGAAATAATTTTGTCTTTCACTGGGAAACATGCGCTCCACATCATTAGTTTGATATACGTTCCTTTTCTAACTCAAGAACTGGAAATGAGTTCTTAAGGTTGTTACTGTACCCACCTGAATAGCATGACCCAGTCTCTACGTCCAACCAGTAGGGTGAAAATACAGCCATTAAGAGAGGGAATGTTTTGGTCTCTTAATGAGTGACTAAAAGGAATGATCTGCTATTAAAGCAGCCAAGGGAAACAGAGGAAGAAACACAGTGAGTACAATCTGGTTTTGCCTGTTTTCACCATACAGGTAGCAATCTCACACCTTAGAGTCAGTTCCTTCTTCACATATAATCATTGACTCTGGGTTAGGGACATTCTTGGAGTGTGAAAGAAGAGTGCATAATTAAGCGGAAGCGGAGAACTACTCCACTTGTTCTGTCTCTTCTGCTGTATGACTGAGTACTTACAGGTCCATGGGCATTTGTTTGAAAACAAAATTTTGCTCTCACTGGCCATTTTTTCCATCTTCTGTATCATGATTCTGTACTTTGTGACCTTAAACTCTCACCTAGAAACAACTTAAGGCAGTTCTCAAAGGATCTCGATGAAAAGATTTTGACCCATCAATCAGTCTTTCTCTATCCACTTATTTTACTAGAAAAAGTAAAAAAAAAA
>VYZM01010756.1:566449-582170 GCA_013398915.1 Dromas ardeola | reverse complement strand
AAAAAAAAGAAAACCACCACCAAAAAAAGCAAGTCACTTTACCTGGAGCCAGAGTTTGTCATGCTGTGACCACTTTCCCCCAGCAATGCACTGGAACGTCGCGTTCTGTCCCACATTAACCTCCACGTTCTGAAGTCGTAGGAAATGAGGTGCTTTTCCTAACAAAAGATGCAAAGGATTGCAAGGGTAGAGCAAGGCAGTAATTGACTGTGTTACACCAACACATATATACACTCAGCAAAGCATTAGAGCCTATCCCTTACAAAGTGATTTAGCAAAATTAAGCTGTCCTTCAGTATTTAACTGTTTGCTGCAGAGGGAGGTGGATGATCGATCGGACAGAGGATGGCCTAAGGGATCATATCGAGCTCCAGCACCTCTAAAAACACAGACTTACATGAGATCACAACACAAGTTCATGGTCATCAGCACAATTTCTTACTGTTTGCTACAAAGAGTACTTGAATAACTTCTTTTCTTTACAAAATTGTGTTTCTGAAAAGGTCCAAAAAAAATATCAAATGCTTCTGAGCTTATCAAGCATGACCGACCCAAACAAAATTTTCATAAGGGTCTTTTGTCCTTTTTATTTTATTGACTATCAAATATATCGTAGGGCTTTAAAATAATAATCTGTCATTAAAATCAAATCACTGATTTAAAATGAAATATTCATATAAATGACAGTATTGAATCTCTGTATTAGTTTAAGATCACAGATATCAGTGTTCTGCTGATACTAAATTCAGTATTAATTCAATATTAAACCACTGATATTAAAATGCAGACATCACATTTGTTCACAAAGGAAATAGATCAGAGAATTATCTTTTTGACTGAATACCAGGCTTATTTACCTCTGTCAGTTAACTTACAAGAAAACAAAAGGTGAATCTGACACTTTTAAACAAACCTAGTTCTTTGCTGGTTTCAAAAGAAGGTTTGTGCACCATTTGAAAACTTTTAGTAAGACACACTGAACAGCTTTGTGAGACTTTAAAGGTCAGAGTCTTTCAACTTCATCTTTAGATTTTCTAGTACGATCAGTCACCAATTAAATATATAATTTCAGTGGACATACCAACCCATCTTTTTCTATTGGAATTAAATAGCTTCAAAAGGATATGGGCATCTGTGTCTGGGCATGCATGAAATTTGACATACAGGTATTTGCCTACTATAGACACAGAACAAATGCCTATACACTATGCCAAGTGTTTTTATTTAGTTTCTGTATCCCATTCACCACATGCTTAGTTTGCTGACAGCTCCTGAAGTCTAATGATTCTATACCATCGAGCTTTCTGTATATCAGTAATTTCCATCAAAGTTTACTGAAAAACTGCCTCTGGGTGACAGAACATACGACATGATATTTGCAGGCTGATACTAGTAATTTCTGCCTGCAGTCTAAGGCGGGCAGAGACAAGCCAGCTCCAAAGCTGCGTAGCCTGGGTGAGTGCAGCCACACCAACCCCAAACTCCTGGTGCTCAGGGTCTGTCCGGATTACGGAGCATAGGGCTGTCCTACCATTGCAAGTGCTCAGGCACACACAGTCAATCAGCTTTCTGTATTGTGAAAATTGATACTCCAGTGCATTCCTTTCATGGGAGGGGAATTAATGAAAAAAAAAAAAAAAAATCAGCATTTTTGCTGATACATAGGTTTGTCTGCTATACTGTCCTCTATGAAGGTAAAGCAGAAATGAAAAAAATAACACCAATAATTTCAGTAACCTCCAAGGTCATCAGGAGCTTCATGGTCCATGTGTTTCGAGTTATAACAATTGTAAAACGAATATGAGGAACAAAGCCTGTACAAGTCAACGGAATATACTCTGGTGACATTTACCCTGGTGGCTGTCATTGCTGAACAACAAAAGCAACACTGGGAATCAGACAGGAGAAACATTTTACAAAGCCTGCAGAGATCTTGCATCTTGTAATAAGTTCTGTACACTTCAGGATGCAAACTGATTCAAAATGGAATAGTTAACTGAATCATTTTGGTTTTGAGTCACCAAGAATGCACTTAATTTTGAAGAGGTACCTGCATATACTTGGAGAAATGGATTTAAAATCAGTTTAAATAGGGGTGTAACACAGCATCCTGTCTCTCTTGTGTTTTTTTTTTAAATCACATAATTTTCTTGCCTAGGCTTCGCCCCGCGGTTTGCTCAGTGGCCTCTTTCCTAGTAACGGGATCAGCCATCACCCAACATGCTGTGGAACGCGCACACACCATTTGCGGGATTTGTTTGGATGCTGCCAGTTATCAGCAACATCTGGTTAATACAGATTTTAAGTATTTCTTAATGAAGTAAATGCACCCAAAGGCCTGAGCAACAAGCACATGGTAAATACAAATATAATTTAGTTAAACAGCAATTAACCATACTGCAGTTATCAGAAATGTTCTGTTAAACTTGAGCAGAACCATGTCTGTCACATTGAATGGCAGCTATTCTTTGAAATTCTGTATTGCAAGAAAACCAGTTGATTTCAGTCCATGAATACAATCCATGGTATTTTTTTTTTTTTTATGAGCAGCTGCCACTGACTAACTGAAACTATGAACCAGCGAGAGGGGCTGTTACAAAAAAGAAAAAAAAAATTCTTTAGAAGAAATTGTATACTACTTACACAATATAGACACACAAAAGACCTCAAGCCAAACTGCACAGAGAAACCAGACAAGTCCAGACCCAAAGAATGAGGCTCAAGGCTTCTTTAAATAATAAAAAAAAAAAAAAAAAAAAAAAAAAAAAAAACCAACAACCAAACCCTAAGCTTATTATTATGGCTGTGACTGAAGAAGTGCGGCACTAATATTTTTTAAACACTACAATGAACCTGCAATTAGTTTCCACTCCCATGCAAGTGTATCTTCTGAATGAGATTTATTTTTCATACCTTTATGGAGGTGCTGAGTGGGTTTAACATTTGCTGCGAGAGACCAACCTTTGGGATATGTCCTTTACTAAGGAAATAATGTTTGTTTCTTCTTTTCTTAAGATAATCACATGGGATATTATCAGAAGCTTTTTAAATTGTTTTCTACAGCAATATGATTCAGAAATACTAAAACAATCAGTTTTATGTTCTCATAGCAAGAGAGGGAGAGACTTCCACAGACGCCCTGGCCCTAACTACAGACTGAGAGCAGTTCTGCCTTTTGCACAGCTTGCAACGTTCTGTAATTATGCAAGGCTGATTGTCTTTAGGTGTCTCAGAGGGAGACAAGACAACATTTTAGTGCAACCAAATTGGGTAAATCACTCCTTTAGACTGCAAAACCCAGTATAAAACACACTGACACAGTTTGAAAAACAAAGAGCGCTCACTGCATGGATGGGCGAGAACTCTGACTTCATCCACAGCTATGTACCCTGGATGTCCTTTCAAAGAGACAGATTCAAATATCACCTGAAATACAAAATAAGAAAAAGTTTTCTTAAAAAGAACAGCTACACTATTCATTTAGCCAGTTCCCACGTTCTGCTCTTATTCCAACGTCTGAGTCATTCAAGGCATTTCATCATTAATAATGAAGGGGTATCAATGCAATTCAGTATGTACATGCATAACAAATATCGAAAATTTGATACGGAAAACAAAAAGTCAGGTCAACATTCATTAGGATTAGACAAAACTATGTGCTGCTTTCATTTGGAAAAGCAAAAAAATACATCTATATTCACTGTAAGCACCAGTCCAAGAACATTAAGTAGATAATCACTTGACATCTTGTTTTTAGTATGCCTCGAAAAGTTGGAGAACGCTGTATATGAGATAAAATTATTTTATTGAATCACGGATTCTTTTGGAGAAAACCTTGATTTGGCATGTAGGCCACTGCAGTGTTAGAAAGCAAATTATGAGCAACAGATGATCCTGGATTCTAGTTAGTGGACTGAAATAAGATTCTCTCAGATATAATAAAGTTGTTTCTGCCTTTCCCTGATTTAACTAACATGGTCTGAGGATGAATATTCTTAAAAATCCCAGTGAGTATTTCTCTGCATTAATGGTACGCTAATTAGTACTTTCTATTTTATTTATGTATCTGGACAATGAAAATATTCCATTAATTTGTGTCTGAATAGACAGATATTTAGTTACAGATGAATAAAAATGTTGTTCTTCCCTATGACTTGACTTTGTGATTTCACCTGGAAAACTGCCCTGACCTAGTGTATCCTGTTACTAAAAATATACAGGCTATCTGAAAATTGGAGGTGCAGAAAAAAAACCCCAAAACTAAAAAACTGATAAAGAGATCATTAAAACTGAGCTAACTACAGTAAAATAAGCTAACTAAAAATTCAGGAAAAAATAGCATTAAATATGGTGCAGTTTGCCCAACAATTAAAGGATAGTAGGACATGAGGAACAGGAAATGTAGTAATGTTAAACTGCAATAGAAAAGACAAAAAAGCAGGCTGATTATTGGAAATTCTACCTCTTGAGTTAGCAATTCGGTACCCAAAGAAATGAAGTGCTACGTTTACTATTAAAAAAAAAAAAAATATGAATGGGTAGAGATGTAATGGATGTTGTCCTCTGCATTTGAAAGGGATGTCCCCAGTTTCATTTCCTCTAAGACAAAGTTGACACTGTACCAAGTTGTTCATTTTTGCATGAGTATAGTGTAATGTTTTCAAGGACAGAGTTAATTAACATGTTCAGCTGGCACAGTTATTACTATTAGAGCAGTATTCCAAGTGCAGCTACTTGTTTCATAGGAGAAAGTATTTCAGTAATGTCTGACCTCTAAAATCCATTACTATAACACAAAGTTAATTACTTAAAGACAGTTTTCAACACTTATTTCCAGTCTAAATAAAAGCTGATATTCCCAGTCTGTCACTGTTTCGCCTCTTCTTCATCTCCTCCATCAGAAGACTTAATACAGTAAAAGATTTAACTATCCAAATGCTGATCACTGAATGCCCAGGCTACAAAGGGAGACCAGTGTGTACTTCATACAGACAGAATTGCTGTTAGTAATTTTGCTTTGCATTTGAGCTTCCAAGACCTAGTTTCTACTCATGCTTCCATGATTTCCTAAAGTCTGTTCCCCCAATTCAAAATACATCCAAATGTAAAATCCTTTGAAATACGTTCATAAGAAAAAAGACAAGATAAGACCAGGTAGGACACAAAAATTAACTGGCAAAGATATAAACTAAGAAAAGCTCAAATGCTATCAATATGAAGAAACAAAGTTATACTCCAGAGGAGGGTGGACAAAAAATAGGCTGTCAAAGGAGCAATAGGTGGAAGCAAGTCTTTGGAAGATAAAATAATCCAAAAAACATCAACAAGTTTTTTGTGTTATCAAGGTTCTTGACAGACTTTTTAGGGACTGTATCAAATAAAAATATAATTTAAGTCCTTAGTATGGAAATTACGATTTATTTTAGAAATGAAATGTCACTCATGATAAAAATTACACGTACTGGGAAGGTCACGTAAGCAGCTACTGTGACTCCCTTCGGACTTGAATTAAAGTGCAACATTGCAGCTACAAAATCTTATTTTAGTCTTGCATTTGCGAGAAGCTGTAAGCCACAATAAACTAATTCTCAATTTCCTGCAAGCCAATAACTTGGAAAGAAAAGTTCTCCAAGGCACTGGCATTAGCTATTAGTGTGTGACAAAAGTAAGTACCGACACATCCAGAATTGTCTTCTGTTAATTACTGACATGTACAGAGTCTTTAATATAGCACTATGTAACTTAAGCTGGTAACAACCAAGACAGCTCCTAAAACCCCTATGCATTTGATGTTCACATTGGTGCAGAATCCACTGAAAAGAGTGAAGGATTCCTCCCAACTGACGCAATATTGTTTTGACAGAGTATTTTATTATCTGTTCCTCTTTACACACAGATATTCTTATTAGGTCCCAGTTCAAACTTCCACATTGTTGTCTTTTTCTCTATGTTGCAGCATCTCAGCCCTATCAAAGCGAGAAGGACAAAAGCACCTAGGATTTCCTGAAAACAGGGAATTGAGACCCAACAGGAGGAAAAGGCAGGAATCCATGCTTATGGGGTCCAGTTCTGCAAATTTCACACCGAATCTCCCTCTTGTCCTTTTAACTTCAGTTGGAAATGTAATATAATGGTTGAAGCATAGGCATTTAACAATGCTTCACATTTAAGCAACTTCTCAGAAACTAATATAGATGACAAAATGCAAAGCTTTACTGCTAAAAAACATTCTTAAATGCTCCTGAGAACTGCAAATGCTAAGTCGTTTCCTTACCAACAAACAATCCTACATTTCACTCCTGCTATATACCAACAATGTCTGTGTTAGCAACGCAGCCTGGCTCATCTGTTGTGGTACAACAGTTTTCTTCAGGCACGGATCAATACCATTCCTTGCTATACATCAAAAAACCTCTTCCTGGTCGACTCTAGTGCAGCCCTCGGTGCATTCTGGGACTAAGTTCATCCTTATGGCAAGCAGTAATTCAAGATTACATGTATTACCTTTCTTCAAAAACTATTACGGCTTTTTCTCGCTACACTAAAAACATTTGCAGGCTGGGAATCCAAGTACGAGTAACTCTAGGGTAGATATAAATCTCCACCATCCCCACGTTTATATCTCGGCAGAGCGCTTTTGGATCCAGATGACTCATATGACCCTTGCAGTGAACTGCCAGACCTAAAACACAACCTCTGGCAACTGGCTCGGTTACTAGTTTTCCACTAGTCACATCTCCAAAACTCAAAGTACTTGTCAAAGCCTCAGACCTAGGGCAGGTCTGAGGCAGATTTTTTGCCTGACTGAACTTTCGATGCACACTGCGATTCAAGATGGTGTGGTTTCTATGCACTGAGACAATAATCCACATTTTGCCTGACGCAGATTTCATGATTTAGGAAAAATGCTATTTTTTCTTGTGTTACCTGCTGCTTTTGAAATATAGAACATGCTTTCAGGCCTCTTGTGTACAAAACGTTCTCCAGGCATGCAATTTTGATTTAAAGCTGACAAATAACACTCCAATGGAACATCCTAGATCGTGAGTGTGAAATGAGACACTCCCTAGGCAACAGTACACCCAGTCTTTTGTCATCTTCCACCTCTGGACTCCTTCAGCCAGAAGTGTTGCCTTAGCCTGCCAAATAACAATAATTTTCACCAAGTCCTTCATTGTGTTTTCCTCTTCACTTTTGCAAGCTTAAAGTTTTCTTTTTTCTAAACCTTGATTAAATGTAGAAACTCACAGGATTGCAGACCATCAACAGAAGATGGTTTATAAAATCAGGGACTGATGATAGATCAGTCTATTAGATTGTCCATAATAGTGGCACAGATGTCAAATTTTAAAAGCCACACTTAAGCAATAAGAATAGAAACGTAAGCAGAAGGAAACATCACCCCCATTCACCAAAAAGTAAAAAAGAAAACCCTTGCATTTTCTAGGAAGGAACTAGTCCTAGGCAGTTACTGCTGGCTTCCAATCTGTTCATTGTTGCGCTGCCGTGAAAAAATCTTGTTTGATTTAAAGGATTTTTTGCTCAGGAAAAGCAAACTTGACCTGCAAAAGGACTTGTAAAAGAAGTAAGTAAGGCTCAGGAAGTCTACTACTGGTATATCTAAGAGCAGGATCTCTCTTAGTGTGAGATCAGACTGTCTTTTCCAGGTTTTTCAAGCACTGATTATCTGGGTGAAAGATCATTTCTGTTATCTCTGTGGAGCACCTACTATGAAGCAAATTCTGGTTCATGACCAGGTTCACGTTAATATGAATGGAGTATAAGCACGTTAATATGAATGGAGTATAAGCACTTTAATATGACTTCAGAACAAGTGACAAGTTGTGCACAGCCCTTAAAACACCACTTCCCACGCATTTGCATCTCTTTATCCCTTCCTCTCACCCTGCATAGTCTGCTCTATGTATTCTGCTGTATTCTCTTTTTCAGAGGCAGAACATTAAAGCATTCTACTTCAGCTCAGATTTTACAGACCTCCTACCCACTTATTAGAAGCCAAAAAAGAAAAAAAAAAAACAAGCTTTTCTACCTGCTGTTTTCTATCCACAGACTATCTACTGCCTTTTCATTATTAGTATCATACGTACATCAGCTTTTCCTGAAAGGTTCAGGGTGCAATTACCTCCCAGGCTTTTTTTTTTTTAATCTTGAATATAAAACAAGACTAAAAAAAATGCTTTCGGCATCTAACAAGAAGTATGTGAGTCCATTGTGTGCAATCTTATCTAATTAACTGAAACAATGACTGCAAAACTGCCACACGAAGTTTGAAGTGGACAACTAATAAATAGCTGTAAAATTAATATAACCTAAAAACAACTTGCCTACTACATTCCTCAACTTTGTGCTTGTTTTAAAAAAATAAATCTCCTAACGGAACAAGTAAAACTATGTTACAAACAGTGCTAAAACAAACAGGAACAGAGGATCTGGTGAGGAGTATACTCGTGTTGATAACATGGTGCAATATTTATTAGTAGCTTATGTTCTTACACCCTTCATATGGCCACAGGAAAAGTCCAGATGCAAAACTGAGTGAACAGATGTTCCTTCTTATGGAACCAACCAGGGGCCAAAAATAGTTTAGGCAAATTTATGCAGAGGTACAGTTACACATCTAGACACTCAGTTGTATTTACATTTACAGAGTGCTATGGAAAATGCCAATACAAGCCTGTTTATGTGCCAATTTCATGACCAACAAGTGGGTCTTAACTTGCCAATAATTTGACTCCATCACTCTGTGACCTGACAAGTACTGAAGAAAAAGGGTGAAGCAGGAAGAAATATGTCAAGATGCCTATATAACCCTTTTGCTGTTAAATTGCTACATATAAATACATTCTGATAGGAAAAAGTCAGGATACCAATTGCTAACAACAGCTTAGCTCATACCGAACCAAATGTTCAAAGGAAAGAAGAGACAAAAATATTACAAATTCATACCTGATAAAAATGTGGCCAGAATGTACTGATGGCAAGTTCTGCTTTCACCCATCCTTCTGTAACAACCCCGGAGACGTTCCATATGGGATTGCCCTGTGGTCCTCCGTTCACCTTCACGTAGACATTCAGAGAGCCAGGACTCGAGCGGTCTCTGCTGGATAAGTAATAGTGGAAGTCGATGCAATGTGTGTCATTTTCCTTCAGTGTAGGCAACAGCAAGTGAGCTTTCTGCCCAGATGCCCGCCCAGAGCTGTTCACCATCATGAAGGAGCCTATAGAGGAAAGCAAAAAGAGAAGAAAGGGTGGTTTGGGTGGTTTTTTTCAGTAAAAACAGTTCCATTAGAAAAGTCAGTGATTTCCTTAGAAGCCAGAAAACAAAAACATTCATCTGAAGAATTCAAACTAGTTATTTTATGCTATCTGTTAGCTAATCAAAATTAAAAAGATATTAAAATTGCAGGGTATATACACAAATAGATTCCGGACCACCTAGAACCACTTAATTAGATAACTTAAAAATCAAAGTAAAAATACGGTTCTGCTTTTATTATTTTATAACCTTGTGATAAAACAGTCACTCTAAACAAAGCATATTCAAGCAGCAACGAGGCTCTCCTGCCACATACAGTCCCCCAAAGGCACATTTCAATACAAAAACTACAACAATGGACCAAATTCTCAGCTGATTGTTTGCCTACGTGGCCCCTACCCACTTCATGCCAATCTACACCTGTGAACCCTGCATCTGGGCACTATAAACTTTTGAAGGTTGTAATGTGTTAAGAAAACCCCAGTTTTCAGAGCCCAAATGCATTAGGCTTGTAAGCATAACAGCAACATCTGGACTAGAAATAACACAGCAAGGACAATTATTCTTCTAGAAGGGAAGGACAGGCTGAATTTAGGGAGGGCAATACATAGGCAATTTATGAGTTTGTTAACCTGGAAGCTTGCATCATATTAACCATGGCACTTGATGTTGAACTCATATTTTGATTCATCAAGCAGTTATTTTACAGCACATTGTGTCTCGACTCCTCTCTTCGCAGATGCATCAAGGTGACAAATGTTAGCAATAAGGAAAAACATTATCAGAGTTATTTGATTCAATTCTGTTTAAAGGATCTCCTTTATGTGTGTACAGACACTCACGCTCAGAAAAAGCTGAAGAAAATACCAAGACTGCAGGGGGAAATCTGTGTGTCAGCAGCCAGGCATGATAATTTTTAATCAAATGCAGCCCTCTTGACACTCTCAGTTCTGATGCTGCTGCCAAGACATGCTACAAATGTATTTCTCTGCTGTCCTCTTGCAGTTCACAGAAGATTGAGTTTGAAAAGCCCTGTCTCACTTCTAACCTATTGACTTCCCCTATCCCATGCCGTAGCAGTGTGACACTCAGATGAGCCAGATAAACATTTTGATCAATTCTGTGCAGTGGACAGCCACACATTCTAAATTTATACCAACAGATACCAGCAAGTTTCTCCCACAAAAATGTTTTTTTCCCCTGTATTTATATGATATATATGCATTTTATAAAGGACTGAAAAGCATGGACGCAGAAGGAAGTCAATCTTTCAAAAAAACTCACACACTCTAGAGACCTTGGAAAATTCAAGCACAATGCGAGCGCAGCTGGGGAAGAGGCTGCACTAAGAAGTATGAAAATTTATAAGCAAGATGCTGTCTGGCAATCCTACCTTTCATTTTGATATGCTGAAAATCAAAATGGCCTCAAATCAAGAAATTCCAGATTCACAGTAAGGCCTCTGAGAAACAAAAGAGCTGAATCCAAACTTTTCAATTTCTCTCTAATAATCAAAGTCTGTAAGGTGGGATCCTGACAAATATTCACTGTTAGTCTAAATCTGCTCCTAGCCAACCACAAATCCCCTTCTTCAGTGAGAACAATATAGATACTATTCCTGGAAATCTACCCAAATAAACTAGAGTTTTGAGAAATTGAGATTTGGATTCTGTTTCTATGATCTAAGATAATTTATTATCAGAAAGCACAATTGCCAAGAGGCTTGAAGAGGCAGCACAGCCTGATAGTTAAGGCAGCAGGCTGGAAACTTGACAGCCTGGTTTCCAAGACTAATTATGACACTCACTTCTATGATCTCTGTCAGTACACATAGCCTGCCTTATCTTCCCTTACAAATAAAGCAAGAATAGTTGTAAGAACCACTCTTCTACTGAGAATCTGGGAGGAAAGGCACTGTAAAACTGCTGAGTAACAGTAGTATAGTATAGAGGAGTACAGCAGCTGCTGCAGAATGCGCTGCCTGCAGCACTTTAATGCCATTTTGAGAAACAGTACATGAAACAATGAAGACAAGTTCTACATTTGCCAGATCTTATACTTGAGGATGATAGTACAGTCAATTAAAACACTCAGTATGGAAAATCAGAGTTCCTGTACATCCACAAGGTTTTTGACCAAGTGCCTGCTACGCTGAGTAGGAACCTGGGAAAACTGATTTTTGCACCACCATTGACTGGATCATAGGGCACATCATCTCACTTCTACGCATCTTTCTCAACATTTTTGTGTTTTTTTTAAATTTGGATAATACATGGATTCCTATCCTAAAGAACTACTCTGAAGCTGTACTGTGTCTATCACAATACAGTCTTGAACGGCACTGAGCTAAGGTGTTTCAATCATAGAAAAAGTTAGGGAGTATTTCACTTTTACAGATTCACGTATAAAAATAACAACTTTCCTCTGACAGAAAAAACATCACCTTTTATAAAAAGTTCAAAGCAGTAATTACAATTTTATTTTTTGCCACCCACAAAAAAGTGAATCACAAGCTGTTCGCGGTATGACAATGGCCTTTTGTGCAACTGCTGACAATTCTAGAGAAAGTATGGAGCCTGAATCTAGCGACTGACAACACGAGCAAATAAAATATCCATCCACCAAAAAGTACTTAGCAAAATAATTAGTCTTAGTTACTAAAAGAATAGCCCTTACAAACAATTGCCCTATGTAAATTATTCACATCTTATTTATAGCTTATGATTTGTTTTTAATACAGTATGCCTAGAGATACAGGAGAAAATACTATAAAAACATAGCTGTCTCCAGTAGAGTCCCGATAAGAGGTATTATTTTTTATGACAGTGGAAAAGATGAAAAATTTCCACTTATAGTGCCATCTCTGTCAGAGAAAAGTACTTACACCTTGTTTTAATCAGTTTGTCACCTACTAACTATACAACATTCCTTACTTCTGCAGGGACTTGGTGTGGCAGCTTCCACAGCAAAGCCTTGCCCTGGCTGTTCAAGCCACAGTGCACAACACCTCAAGCCTGGCCGTCATAGGGGCTGTAAACTTAGAGTTTCATCAAGACTATAATTGACATTGGATATAAGAATACGCCAACCTACAAAATCCAGCTGTGAATAAATTATACCCTGTATTCTATGAACTGGCCTCCAAATATACCCATCTGTGCACGTCTGCAGTTTTCTTTTCACAGTTCAAACTTGAATGGGTATCCTCTCCCCTGTCTTCTAGGACCCTCAAAATGTTGCTCTGAATGCTCCAAGATCAACAGCTGAGATCCACTCTCCTACTATTAATGTCCACGCCCAGTGAAGCTTGGCTGGGCAGGATACGTCATCGCTTACAGGTAGGTGAGAGACCATGAAAATTGCTCCCACCAGAGAAAGAAAAATTAAATTCAAAAGAGCCTTTTTAAGGGCAAGTGTGGTTTTCCTTACTACCCTTAATAAAAATTGACATATTGTGATTCAGAGTCTGACAGCCTTCTTTAGACTGAACACAGAATTGAAGCTGATGGGACTTATTCTCAATTTATAGGCCGGTATGTGCAAATAAGAGAGATACAATCTGGTCTGGCACCAACAAAACACTTGTCACATTTTCCACTCATATAAAGAACTAGGGAATGAATTAACATGTCACAAATGGAAATTATTGATCAATGTATGACTGAAAGCCACTTAAATGTCTCCAGGCAAAAACCTGAATAAACCCAAAAGGTATCTTTGAGAAACTCTTATTTACACCATTGCATATCCAATTTTGAAAAATAATAACAGGAGAAAAAAAAAATCATTTAGCCTCGTTGTTTTGTTTACCTCCATCCAGAAAGTTCAAATGTCATAAAGTCAACAGTGAACTGAAAAAATGAGTTTTGGGGAAAAAATGACCTATGCTGTGTAAAAGTTCTTTTTTATATTTATTGGACACAGAAGTATATGCTCATTAAAGCAGACTGAATATCAGGTCAATTAAATTTAGTGCTCTTGGATCAACAGGTTAGATTAATTAATATCTTGCTGGTTTTGTCCTGAATAATCAAAAACAAATGTGTTATGTTCGGATCAGTCAGAAGCAAGGAGGACGGGAAGACGGTAAATAAATTCATTTTTTAAAATCCATTCAAACGACAGGAACATAAAACGGCACTCTCCATAGTTATTAAACATACCACTGAAAATTGGGGAATTAAACCATGAAGTGCTCTCTAGCTGGCCATAAATTTCAATTTTTCCCCTGCTTGGTGCATAATGATGCCTTGATAAGCGTCCTATTATTGATGCATCTGCAACATATATCCTCTTTTTGGAGCTGAAATGCTACTCTGTAGCAGATGGTGGCTATTGTGTTTACACATCAGCACTTTATGATTGCATTTTCTCACGTCTGCAGTAAAAAGAAAGCCGTAATTGAGTTTTTAATGGTTTTGCACATTGTTCATTAAGATTACATGAGTGTGTTCTGACAAATGACAGCTGAAGAAATGAGCCACTGAGAACCCCTCGTGATCACCAGACAGACCTCAGTTGATGCTGTTTCACTGTTGGCTTTGAAGAACTGTGCTGTTTAAAAGTGAAATTATAGCAACCATTAAAGACTGAATGTAAACTTGAAAAGAAAGCTGTCAAAATGCTCAACTGCAAAACAAGACTTCTAAAACCTTGAAAACCAGAATCAGGTACAGAACGTTCTTTTAAAGACCAAACTGCTTCCCAAAATAAAGGAATGGTTTCTCCAGCAGGTCCATCAAGAGCACAAGCGCGTTTTAGACACAGATTTCCTTATTTCCAAAGAACAACTCTATCTCCAAGAAAGTAAGTCTGACATCTGTCCTTGTTAAGGTAGAACAAAGCAACATGGAATAATCCGGGTTGGAAGGGGCCTCAGGCCAAACCCCTGCTCAAAGCAGGGTCAGCTACGAGGCCAGATCAGCTTTCTCAGAGCTTTTACCTACTGAGTCTTACACACCTCCCAGGATGACTGCCCATCCCCTCTAGGAAACCTGCTCCATTGTTTGACTGCCCTCATTTTTTTTCTTATA
The DNA here is from genome assembly GCA_013398915.1 of Dromas ardeola. Taxonomy (NCBI): domain Eukaryota; kingdom Metazoa; phylum Chordata; class Aves; order Charadriiformes; family Dromadidae; genus Dromas; species Dromas ardeola. The sequence goes on along the minus strand of VYZM01010756.1, from coordinate 567,860 downwards.
TTCAGTTCAAAACCTCTCATTTCAACTTATACCCTTTGTCTCTCATCCTCCCAGACACTCACTGCAGTAAAGATCCTAACTTGGTACCCCTGATAACCTCCTTGTAGGTACTTGGGGACCACTGCTAGGTCCCCCCAAAGTCTTCCCTGCCCCAGGCTGAACAATCCCTGGTAACCCCTCAGACACTTCCTACAGGGTGAGTCCTTCAGCCCCACAGACTTGGTGGCCTTTGTTGAACTTGCTCCAGTTCATCATTATGACACACAAAATTGGGCACAGTATGCCCAATGCAATCCAATGAGTGGTAATGAAAGGGGGACCACTTCCATTTGCCTACTGGCCATGACCCTGTCAAAACAACCCCGGATGCCATTAGCCTCCTTTGCTTGCAGAGCACACCACTGCCTCATGTTCAGCTTGCGATCTGCCAAGATCCTCCAGTCCTACTCAGCAGAGCTGTTCCCCAGCCAGTTAATCCCCAAGCTGTCTCCCCAGGTATTGCTGTATTAGTCCATATCATATTTCATAACGTTCCTATCGGCCCATTCCTCCAGCTTCTGTCCACCTCTGTAAATGGTGGCCTTGCCCCCAGTTGGATCAACTGTTCCCCCCAGTTTGATGCCATCCACAAACAAGAGCTTCCGTCAGCAGCTGCCATCCAAGCAGCTTTGACCCATCTAACTGCCACCACCCAACCAGACCATATCACCTTAGTCTGGAAGCGTGTGAAGTTCTGTCCTGCCTCTGATACCAGCCGCAGAGGACTTACTACTCAGCAGTTCAACTACAGTACCAAGAGAACTCTGATAACTTTATATTTAATCAAAAATGTGAGGGAAATTAAGCTGTTCTAATTGGATTCAAAACCAAAACATTCTAAGAAGGATACTTACTAGAAAAGTAAACAACAGTATTTACCACAGTCATTTTAACTTACATATGTAAGCGAATAAGTATACATCTTTGCAGTTTTAAATGATTCACGAGAAGAAAAGTCTACTACTATGAATACCCAATGCACAAGACGAAACTGCCACACAGGCTGTGTGGACGGATATCATAATGAAGGACAGTTTATGGTCAAGGAGAACAAAGTTACTTAGAACAACGTGACTTATATTGGCAGCTTTATGGGTACGACTTCTCACCATACTTTTCACCACCCTTTCAAGGCGTTACAGAGCAGAGACCACAGCACAGACCCCAGGTGGACACCTCTGCTAACCTCCCCTCCTGAGAGTTTACTGCTGCTCTTTGCCTCTTACCCGTTCACCTTTTGAGGATCTTCTCTCTTCTACTACAGCTTCACTTGTTTTAAGGAAGAGACCTCTCAAACATCATCTGTAAATCCACTGCATTGTTTTTGAAAGTCATTTTAACAACAAAATCCAATATACTTGCCTTTTTTTAA
>VYZM01010756.1:546108-566441 GCA_013398915.1 Dromas ardeola | reverse complement strand
CCAAAATTCTTTCCTTTTTTTAAAAAAAAAAAAAAAAAAAAAAATCGAAGTATTCCAATAGATTTGTGAGGTTTGATTTTCCTTTGCAAGAGTTCTTTGGCTTTTTTCCAGAATTTCGTTCCCAGTGGACTAGGATTAGGGTCAGAGCCAGTTCGCTATCTCGTATATTGACCTGGAAGTCCTTTATCACAGGTATTTTTGCCGAAGGACAGATGCAGCAAGAGGCACCTCTGCCAGACAGCTAAGCAAGCTCATGCCTTTCCTAGTAAGGTTTCCACATACCGTGTTTTTGCATATCTTGTGGTAAAGCACATATTTATAATACTGTCAAGCCAATCTGAATGCCATGGAATAGATATTAAAAAGCATCTACACCAAGTATGAAAAAACATGTTTAAGGAAAATATAAGAAAAAAGTCCATCTACCTCAACACTTGGTTACGAGCAGCGACAAAGTGGCCCCTTTAAGCAGAACATAAGAATCAGGGTACTGTGAAGTAGAATTTACCATTTCAAGCTTCTGACAGTCAGACATATCAAGATTTTTGAATTCAAAAGCTGCATCTATCCCTTTCATTGATTAGCCACAGATTGATCTTCCTCCCATAATTTTTGTTGAGTCAGTCAGGAATAAGACTCTGTCAACAAGCTCTATAGTTTAATTATACATTGTGCTGGGGGAAATAAATAAATATTTCCATGCACTTGCTTGAAGCTACTGCCACTTAATTTGTAGTTCTTATTTCATGAAAAGTTATGATTACCTACTTGCTTCACGCTTCCCACATTTTTATATCCCCACTCTTCATACTCATGTATAACAGCTGAATAAGGCTGAGAAATCTCTTCCCCCTGACTGATGTACTACAGACAGCAGCATTTGTACTAACTCAAAATTAAATGAGGTGTATCTCATAGCTGCTATCCCTTTTTCAAGTATTAGGACAAAATCAGACCCATGGGGTTTATTTCTCAAATGCGGGTCATACTGAATTAATCTACCAGTGAAACAAAAAGAGCTTTATTCACAGATAAATATGAATATAAACAATTTGAGCTCCGTATAATTCATGAGAACAATTAATTCACTTGGGAAATTGTTAGATAATAGGAAAGTATTTTTTTAAAGAGACAGTCTACTATTTGTAAAGAGCTTTTCTTCTGAAATTAATGTCATTAAAAGAATTACATTGTTGGGTTTTCTTTTGTAAGAAAAATCTTCTCTGGAAACAAGACTGATCCCATATTACTTCAGTGACCACAAATATTTGCTGTAATTATTAAAAGAAAGTGAAGATTGTGGCAAAAGTGCTTCACCTAGTCTAGGGAAGATTAGTCTGTAACAAAAGTGGGCCTGGTTTGCCCATTTCCAAATGTCCTTGGGAGGGGAGAAGTTTGCAAATCTTTTGCTTTATATAAAACCAAATAATTACAGTACAATTCTAAACTAGGGAAACCAGGTTGCCCACAGTTTCATAATTGCAAACTCCTGACTTTTTCATCGATTCCACTGATTAAGCCATAAATGACTGCTGGCATTTTCAGTGGCATTGTTACCAGTCAATCACAGGTGTTATCAAACTGTACTCCTTTTACAAATGTTTTCCAAGGTCTGCATACTGGTGACCCACTGACACTAAAAGATGCTAACAACCCAGGAATGGCCTCCAGCCAAGTGACAGCTTCCCTTTACTCACTCCTGAAGGAAATGCTGAAGTAAGCAACATCTGCTGCAGAGGCTTTACAATCCAAAATGGGAAACATTAAACTACCCCTGACAGAAGAAACGAGACAAAAATATATCAAAGGGAAAAAAAAAAAACAACCCACACCACATTTTAATGGCTTAGCTCTTTACATGCTGGTGGATCAGTGTCAGCAAGCCCTCTTCAACTACGAAATACAGATAAGGAAGAGATCAAATGACTGAGCAAGCCAACAAGTGCTTAATTAGCAGAGGGCTTTAAAGTGGATAATGGAATTTTTGCAAGAGGTTCTGAAGCAAGGACTTGGGCATTAAATGTTTTGTGAAAAGTTTCAGAATCCCAGTTCTCCTAATAACAGAGAGATGGTCTCATTAAAAGATGGGATTCAGAGCCCGGAAGCTTTGTGGTCCACTCTGGGTTATAGCTGTCCCAGCAACATGTATTGCGATCCACCCAAAATTTTTTTGCCCGTTTTCATTACTTCTGTATGCTGCTTTTTTCACTTCATGCATAAGGAAGGACCCTATTCAGTAAAGGGAAGCTATTTTAACCTTACAAGAATATTTAAAACATCAAGTGAAAATAGCTTCTTCCCTCTTATATTGTTAAAAGCATTCTTCTTAAAATGTAACATATGTGCATAACTCTTGGTCACGTAATTCTGTGGCATTTACCAAGGATAGCCAATGATAGAGACTGACACATTTGCAATATAAAGCTAACATGCAGGATTCAAGTTTGACTTCACAGTTTCCTGTGGGAAATGGGGATTTTTTTCGTTGGCTCGAAGAAAATTAAACTGAAACATGAAGGCAGAGCTCTTATAAAAATAACAATGAAAAGGATCACTTGGGAGAGTGATAGTATCCAATGTAGTAGAGGCAAGAGGAAATTTTTAAGCACAGGAGGGACTTCTTGTTGTCTCAATTCTTGCAAAGGCATGATCACTGAGCACTGCAAGACAACTGACTGCAACACTACAGAAGTGACAAGGCAGGGAAAAAAAAAGAAAAAGAAGAGAGGGGAAAAAAAGCCTTTTCTCTATTGCTAGTTTTTGGGCTCAGCTACAGGCCAGAGTGGTCTCTAGGAGCCTGTGTTCAATATGGGAACCTCTTAGATTCAATGTGGAAAAATCAGCACATAAAAATTAATTCACATCTGTATAGACACAAACACAGCACTGACTACACTTCAAGACTACAATAACTGCACTTCAAGATGCCCCAAAAGCTTGTTCTAAACACTGGATCAGACAGTTCCTGAAAGCATTGACATTTAGCAATTCTAGTCTGTAATAGGGACTGCGCAGTAGTACATCACGAAGTTTCATGACAAAATGTCTCACTTCAGTGGTGCAAGGTGATGTCCAGTGTTGTTTCTACCTGCATCTCTAGGGCACAGTCCTTCCCTCCTTACAACTCAGGTGAACAACATTTGTAACTAATGTTTGCTGGAATAGCATCAGTGGTCAAATCACCTTTCCCTCTTCACCAACAAACTCACAATTTGAATCTCTAAAGCAGAAATTGTTGTTCATCAAATCTCAGAAGAGAGCCGTTGCTCTAAAGTTACAGCCATCTGTCAATGTTCTGCATATCTCAAGCTTATCTCTAGGCTCCACATTTATTTCTAGAATTTTCTTCCCACATTTTATAAACATTCTTTAATAAAAGATCATTCACCACCGTTGTAAGCCTAGGTTTGCTGAGAAACAAAAAATGGTGTGTGCTGTAGAATCAGAAACAATTCTATAAATCTTAACAGTGGAAAACATTTTAATAGATTCATTGCCAGCGTTCAATGTTGCTAAGGTCACTGCTGCAGTATACTTCGAGTGTGTCCTTATTCCATTATTTATAAATATGGTATAAAACGTTTGGCAGTGCTATGAAAAAAAAAAAAGGGTCCATTAGCAATGGAGCTATACCAGTCTATCAGGTAAAGGAATCTGGTAATAATAAACATATAATTCTCTGTAAACAACAGACAAGAATTCTCTACAACTTTAATTATACCTTCTTTGTTGCATCGTCATCTTTTAAAACTGATGAAATATACACTAAAATCTAAAAACTGAACAGGTTTTGTTGCTTTTTAATTCCAGCGGGCTGACAACTATTTATCCTATCAATACTACGTTAACACTTTGGTAAACTGTAGGCAATTGATTTAAACACTTAATAAAGTTTAGGTTATTAAATGTGCAAATAAACAAAATAGGGGGAATGGCCATTATTCAATATAACATCTTCATTTAAAGACCTTGCAAATCTTGTTCTTAGCACCCAAAACTTTATTACAGGTAAGCCGTGAGTGGGAAGTCCCAGAGAAATGAGTTGTAGGGACATTAGTAAGCCTCTGCCCAAAGCCTCTAGCAAGCGCTGTTCAAGAAGGCTCAGGATTCAGCAGAACACCAAATATCTTCCTCAACTGATTGAACCTGTGGCATAGACTGCTGCCAAATGCCCCTCTCTCTCATGGAAATGGCAGTATTTCAGCAAGCAGCCTCTGTATACACCCTCTGGAAAAACCCTCATCAAATTTTTAAGTTCAAGATATACAACTACTTGTGTAAGGAGCATAATTTACAATTAGATGCGAAAGAACTCTCTTAGGATGAAATACCAACAAATAAAGAAGTTCAGAGGTAGTGGTCAGTAAAGACTTCTCTGAAAAATTAATTGCTACTTATTATGCATGCCTCGGCTTTGTTTTCAAACATGGTACTTATTTTAAAAATAAAATTCTGGATCTTGTTACAACCCAACGGCTAAAAATAAAAATCTCTCCAACCAGGTAGATACAGATTCAAGGAAAGTATGGTTTAGGTTGGTGACTATTATTTAATTAAATAATTAAATCACATCTCAGCTGCTGCAACATCAACACTCCTTGGAGGGGGTGGCAAGACAAAGTCAAAAGTCTGCTGGCTCTCATTACCAAAACTGTCAACAGAAACATGATTATGCCTAAATGTACATAACATGCACGAAATTAGGATTATAATTTGTTTTCAAAAGCTATCTTTCCCTTGAATGTCTGATATATGTAATGGTCAATGGACACAAAAAAAACTAATAAAACATTATTATCCTCATAGACTATCTATCCTGCATTATCCAGATACAATGGTTGATCAATTTAAGACATTAAAAACTTAACAACGGTCCTTTTCCAGGGTACCCTTTGCTTTCTACTTTTACTTGCGTCGATCCTGTTTTCCAATTCTGGTTTGTCTCTGAACACATTTTTGCACTTTTGCCCACTTCTCTCCTCTAACAGCATTTTAAAAGATGAAGGATAGAGACTACAAACTCCATTACGCCTCCTCCTCCTGTTCCAAGGATGCAACAGATATCTGTTGGATGTAACCTCATTCATGAGAGCCGTGTGGATGGATGGCTTAAGGTTCATAATAAAGTTCAATTTAATTTGCTTTAATTTGGCTACTGTAAAGCCACTGAGATTGAATGCTATCAAGTGGTTACCCTGGTGGCACTCAAGGTTCTCAGGCACTAGTTTACTGTGTCTTACAGTCTGCGTCAGACAGATGACTGTGTGCCTCCAATGCCTCGTGAGATCATCAGTTGAGACAGCTCTGCCCATAGTTTCCTGTTTTTGATAAATTAATAAACCATGCTTATCTTCTTGATATTGTGTTTAATTAAAACTGACATAAAATCTAAATTTCTGGGCCAGTTGGACCCTAAAGGTTCAACCAGTGAGGACTTTCTGTAAGACACTCTAGAATTGCCTTTGGCATCAGCAAGACAGCTGCCAGAAGAATTTTGGTGAAAATATTACTTTACTAGGAAGTTCTGAACTCCACAGTTCAAGCACATACTTATTTTCAATATATTGGACTCTTTGGTTAATCATTAAAGACAAAGAGCTGAATATTTTTTTATTACATAATTCTAGAGTATTAGAAATGGTTTACATGTCAGCCAGAATTAAATATCTCATTAGTAGGCATGCAGCTATATTACTAGCCAACATTTATGATCTCTGCAACTTGTGTAAAACTTCCATATGTTTTGTATACGTAACATTTTCTAGGAAACGGTAGGGGGATTATTACCTTTTACATTTGTGACAGAAAACACACATTAAACGTAACGCCAAAAGGCAACTATAGCAAATGATGTCTGAAGAGGAATTGTTTTTAAACAGTTTGTTTTTACATAACTGTGTTCTAACCATATGGTCACCTATTTGCACATTTAAGAAAGCAACAATACAGCTCTCTAAAATCAGAATATGTTAAAGGTTATATGCTGAGCTATTTTGGCATCAAATTTTCAACTTTGCTGCGCTGTTTCAAGAAAGCGTTGGGTGCTGTTGAAGTCAGTGATGCTATTCTGGGTGTACTGCAGCATAGCCAAGGATGGAATCTGGCACAGAAAATTCAGAAAATAAAGACCATCTCGCAAGCCACCACAAGGATTTCTCAAAAGGAGCAGCTCAAAACAGCAAAAGCAGAGGCTGATGCAGCCCACTGTGGAGGCGTATCGGCACAGGAGAAAGGAGCCTCAGTCATCCCAACCCACATCTTTATCAGCTGCGATCACTATCATTTGCTCATTCCCACAGGAACTAAATTAGACCAGATTTTTCTTTAAATGGGCAATATTTGTTTGCCTATCTTAACTCCTGTTATAACTACAGCAACCTAAGCCGGGGTGTTACTATCAGCATCCTCTTTCTCAGTGGTACCATACTGCTCGGGTGGACACCTTCTAGCTAAATGTTACTGACATATTTCAAGAAGAGAAAAGGAAATGCCACCTTGAAGCAGCTCAGTTACCAACAGTGGCTAGTACTAGCGTCCGGAGAAGGTGCCTAAGTCTCCATGATAAAATACTGATTTAATCCAAATAGAAGATATTTCTCCATAACTTGATTAATTTGGTGACTGGCTCATGACATAAGACCGTATTTGTGCTTAAAAAAATCCCAAACCGTGGAGTTGCAATTCAAGATTATTAAACTAGATCCATCATTACACAAAAGTCTAATAATTATTTAAGTAAACATCTGATTGTTACTGAAACTTGACAAATATTTTTACTCAAATAACTGACAGTTGTGTTCAATAACAAAGCGTTTCTTTGAGCCACTTGAAATATACAGTGTCTCAAAGGCAACATAAGTCCCCATGTTTTAATCAAACAAATATGCTCAATACACTTAACATACACAGATTTGTAATATTTTATCATGACTCACTTATTGGGTTTTTTGATACTAGGCAGCAACAGGATTACCAATATCTACAAAGGCTATTATTCCTGTGTGCTTTTTTGAGCCCAGCTGGATGCCTGTGTAAATATTTTTACTGAATTGTCCAAAAGTACATAGAGATTTATTTCCTGTGGACTGCAGTTCATTTAGAACCTAACAGCATTAAACACACAATGCTAAATTTTTATTAGAAATTAACGTTACCTACTGAATTGCATTTTCTGGTCAAGATTTTCCTGCTGAAAACCAACAGGGCTTCATACTACAACACCCATTCTGAGCTCTGCTGCTGATGGCAGACTTGATACCATTGCTTGGATGGAAACTTCAAATATTATACCTGGTGAGTTCCTTGATCCAACATTTTTCCCCACTAGGTAACTTTTATGTAGCACTTGCCACTCCAAAATGACTGGTTTATATGGTCTTAAATGCATTGAACTGACTAGGAGGATTATATGTAAATAAAAGGTAAATATAACCACATTACAAACATTGCACCAGCTCTCAGCACTTTGTTTAAATGGATGGAGCAGAAAATTACAGACACAACTGGGTTTGCACAGAGATTTTTAGTTTTCAGAGTTGTTGTGGTTTAACCCCATCTGGGACAACTAGGGCGACACAGCCACTCACTCACCCCTCGTACCTCCCCAAGAAGGGGAAAGGAAAACAAAATTGGCTTGAGATAAAGACATTTTAATAGAACAATATCAGAAGTAACAATAACGACACAAGTCACTCTCACTGCCCAGTGAATTGGCACAGTCCCAAGCAGTGATCACCTCTATTTCTATACTGAGCATCACATCTATGGTATGGAATATTCATTCCAGTGGCCATTCCATCGCTCTGGCTAGGCTTCTTCTCAGCTTCTATGGGAGGCTGAAAAGACTCCTTGAAAACTATAAACATCACCTAGCAACAACTAAAACACTACGTATTGTTGACATTGCATTCATACAAAATCAGAAACACAACAACCACTAGAAAGAAAATTATCTCTGTCCCAAATGAAACCAGGACAAGAGTAAACAGAGTTCGTAATGCTAACCAGAAATCATACGTTACATGTGAGACACAGCCCCCAACCTATCCCAAGTATGCCAGCCATCAGATTGTCTCAAGTTCCTCACAGCTCTCAATAAATTTTTCTGTCAGTCCTGTGCTACTTATTTAATTGTTCATTTCCTCTTAAAGAATGCAATTTAACATATTATTGGGAAAGACGTTTGGGCCATCAGTTGTTAACCTTCTGCCATATTTGACTATTTTCTGTCTCCACTAGTCTTCAAATCCCACATAGAATTTTGTTCCCCCTGAGGATTACTTTATATAATAAACTCTCAGGAGGTATTTCAAAAGCTTTGAAATCCCTGGTAAATCCAGTTTTAATCCATTATTACACTGGCATAGTAGTAATTTCTGTACAGTAGAAAGTCATAGTTTTCGTCTGCAAATGCTCTGCTGGTTAGTCTTCCATGCTGGATTCACCCTAAGTGGATTCATCCATTTGTTATTGTTTCAATCATTTTACCTCCAAGCTTTCTAGGATCATCCTTTTTTTCTTTTCTTTAAAGAAAAGAAATCTCCCTCCTCCTCTTTTTAGTGGACAATTAAACAGCTATAAAAAAAAAAAAAAAAAACACATTAGCAAAACAACCACTTCGCTTGAAAATTTCCTCAGATTACCAAAAAGACTTGCTGTTCCTTACCAAAATCACGACCGGTCACTTGCCCAACATTACATCAGTCTGACATCCATGCAGAAAGGTCCAAAAAAAGACATGATAATTTCTAGAATTATGACTATTGCAAAGTAATCATTTAGACCATTTGAAGCGTACATTTTTCACCAAATGATGAAGCTAATTACCAATATTCTAGCTGACTCATCCGTTCTCGCTTCCTGCAACTAGGAGATTTAAATAAACCTAGTATCTCCTATTATCTTATTATGAAGTTTTCTCTTCACCCCAACTTCAAGTGTCTACACTAGAGTTTGAAATCATTCTTAGTAGGCTCCTTTTCTTTTTAAAGTAGAATGACATTTTTATCCTCAAAGTTTACACTTATTTGCTAGTCATCACAGTCCCAGCAGTTTCTCTCAGTTGGTACTTCCAGTCTTCAAAGATGTCACCAAATGTAGCAATGGTTGAATGACTTGCTCCAATATATAAGCTACACTTCTTGAACTAAAGTACAAATGGCAGTATAGTTTCCCGCATACAGCCTCAATCTTAATTCTTCCACTGAAATCAATAGCAAGATAGGCATGTATTTCACTAAAATATTCAGCTCTAACACTTTCAATTCACTAATTCTCTTTATTAAAATTGTTGTCATTTAAGCAGGTATGAAACTAATTCTGTTTATTAAAATTGTTGTCATTTAAGCAGGTATGAAACATCTTTTGGGGATTACACATTTTAGTCATTACCAGACAATGAATACTGGGAGATGTTCCCAGCATAAATAAGAGTAAAAATTAAAATTCTAAATTAAGTATTTTGGAACAATATAAAGGATTGAGACTTGATTGGAGTGTTAGGCAATTAAAGCAGAGCATTTTAGACAGCCTCTTTACGCCAAGAGGCAAAGTGAAAACTTCAATGACGTTTTCAGAACCTGAATGAAGTTTTCAGTCCTGGCACAACTTCAAAAGGGAACAGAAATTTTTCCATAGGCAATGCTTATCCCAACTATTCCAAGAGTCTGCAGCTGAAACAGGTTCTAAAAACCTTGGGTAGAAGGAACTCAAATTAAAATACACTTGAGCAGTTTTCTCAGGTTCTGATCCTATTCTAAATGAACCAGAAAAATGAACCTCTCCCCTGAACCCAGCATGATCAGGATCAGTGCCAAGCTATTAACAAGCATTTTCTCAGTAGGATTATCTATCTTTGAAAAATAATTGCTCCTTACGGCCTTGCAAAAAACCAAGCCATTTATGTAGGATTTACATTAAGTTAACTAGAATTTTCATAAATTCATGCAAACAGACTAACCTTCCAAGCATGTAGATGCAATTAAGCTCCCAGTTTTCCCATTAATCTCTATTACAAAAATCTAGTCCAGGATCATATTTCTATTCCTCCTAGTTTAACATATCAAATTATACTCTTACTGCAGGAGTTATTCGCTCAAAAGTCAACATTGTTCTGGTGTATATTTTGGGATAGAGATTTCGCTAGCATCCACATCCTGTTCATTTTTAGAACCCAATTTAAATGGCCAGATGAGTTTCTGGGAAACTGGGATGATTTTCATTTGACTTTTCACTTGTGGATTCCAACCAAGAGTTGAAGGAAGATAATTTGGATCCCATCCTCCACATGCAAAAACACACACCCCTGGTTCCCGTCATGCTGCGGCCACAGCAATTTTTAATCCACTGACAATAATACGACAATTCAAGGTGCATATTAGTTTTGTCAAAATCATAGGCTGTGTGACAGACACTCATTGTTCTTCTACTGCCATGAGAAATACTGCTTGTTGTCACTTATTCCCTTACTCCTCCAGCTGTCTACACAATATCAAACTAAGCATTGAAGAGATGCTCTGCTTGTAAGAAAGTAAATCAGTATAGTCTCTTGCAAAACATGTGTGTCTGTGCATGTCATACAGTTACAAGTTGCTGCTATTTCCCAAAGTGATTAAAGCTTTTAAATGTCTTCATGCAAGAAAACTAGCCTGAAAACTTCATCTTTTGCAGATACATCCCCCCAAATCTTTAAAGCTTTTGTCAAATAACTGTTCAGAACTATTTTCCGATCTGCACAGAAGACAGATAGCACAAGAATCAGCACGATACTTCAGCCTAAACCATCTTTGCTCAAGAACGGAACTCAAAAGGAAAACTGAGTGCCACTTTTGTGCACTCATCCAGACAGCTTTGAAGACAAAATCACAGAAGAAATAAGAAAATGTCTCAAAATGCATATTTAAGTAAGATTTCTTCCTCCGGTGCTTATATACAACATAAAATGTATCATTAGAGACTCTTATTTATTAACATTACTTAAGCTTGCAACATGGTCCAAAAAATAGGCAGTTACTTAAACATGTAGAAGTGTTAACAGTAGAAGCATCTGATGGATCTTATACAACTTCTCCCCTTCTAGAGGACACTTTCACTTTGACTACTACTAGTGTTAACTCCAGGTGCACTAGAGCAGTGTCAGCACACATACTCCATCCACAGGTACTAAATGGCACACCACTCACAGGTGAAGACTAGTAAAGACTACATTGGAAAGTTTATACCTCTGAAAAAAACTGTTGAAATAATCTCCACTTTTACTGCAGGTAGGCAACAGCATTTTTAACTTTGGAGATTCTACTGGCACTAGATCAGAGTAATCTGCATAACTTGCACATGACTTTGTCATGCACCCAGAATACTGTGGTATTAAACACATTGCGAAGAGTAACCTCATGAAACCCACAATATTTTCCTTTAAATGAGAGTGTATGTACAGGTAGTCTACTACATTTCCAGGACAACTAACCCATCAGGAACAATGGTATCAGATGCTGGGTAGCTTGAGAAATACTCAAGCTACCAAAAATTCTCAAAAGAATAAAAGGATAAAATGACATTTAAGACTGCCTTCTCTGGCTACTTGATAAAGCACTGAGATACACTGGAACACAAAACCTGAATACTGTGTGTGTCACTAACCCTTCAAGTTTAGCATCTTATTTGTGTCAGTGGTCTGCAATAACTCAGAGGATAGTAGTGCTGTAACGAAACATGAAGAGCCCAGTGTTGTTCCGCACACAGAACTATTCCCTTCCCAGCTCTGGACTGTAAGGTACAGAGAAGAGCACGCTACATTAAAACAAACACCTTGTCTAAAAGAACAGTAAAAACGTTAACAGCTTAAAACATAGTCCCTTGGTAATGCTCTGCTCAGAACAGCTCTATAAACATACTATTTTCAGTGGCTAAGTAAAAAAAACATACCTGAGATGGACCACTGTTGATTGTGATACAAATGTACTACATTTAAAAAAACAAAGTTCTTTTCCATTTGTTTATCCCTCTCTGTTACTTTTGGTATACAAAGCACCATGATGTGAGCCACCAGAGGAATGGAGTTTGAGCAGTCCTCCCATCTGACAATTTCCTTTGCATGTTCGCCTCGTTATACCGTAAGGAAGAATCCAATTTCCAAACCTACAGGCAGTCCATTTAAAACACATCTTTCCATTTTGAACACATACCACTTGCAGCTTGTGCTTTGAGGACATGCAATTACATTTCACTCTTGTAAGGCAAAGGCTCAGCATATTCCACTAAAAACTAGTAACATGCCCTAGGTTTACATTTGCAACACAGATACCTTTATGAAATTTTGATTTCACAGTGCTGTAGATACCACTCGCTAAGTGTAAGCCTTCCTAAAAAAAAAACCAAAAAAACAAAAAAAAACAAAAAAAAAAAAAACAAAAAAAAAAAAACAAACCACCAAACCTTTAAGGATCCTATTTTTCTTTCCTTCTAAAATAGTGGATCCAGTATTAGACCATTTTCATTTTAAATAGTTCAAGATTTCTTTAGTCAGTGTATTCGTGACAACGCATAAACGAATTAACAAGAATTAAGACAACTTCCCCCATTTGGATCAGTTTCTACTTTGTATTCACAAACTCTCTATCAAGGGGACTAATTTGGAAGAACAGCAGTGTGTAATTTCTTCCTGTTCACAGAATTGGTTAGACTCAGCATGCAACTACTTCCCCATCAGTTTTCTAAGAACTGTGTTTCCAAAAAGTATATCCTTAATCTTCCTGGAATTCTCTGGGTCATTAACATAATTATTTTTTCCCTAATATCTTTCCATTATGCATCAGTGTAATTTAACCACTTGCTACTTCGGAAACTATCAAACAAGCCTATTTCATACACGATGCTAGAAATCAAACACCAAGAAGCACCTAAAATTCCACATAGCACCAAGTTGTGAAATATTTTGTTGCTTTGCAGAAATGTAAAATAGAAGTCTGGACAGTTAAACTGCCACATTAACAGCAGCACAGCATGCTTCCAAGTATTTCGACCAAGGCTGTGACAGTACTGAAAACTGGCTCAGGACGCTGACCATAAACTGCAGCAATGTCGATGAAGGCAAAACACTAACTCTTTTTCAACACAGTATCCACACTCCCTCCAGATCCAGGCACCTTTAAACTATATTTCATACTACAGGCACAATTTTCAAGCACCTGTTGCTCGTCCGTTTCTGCATTCTGAAGCATGCACGCTTGCTGCATGGCAGGATTTCACGTACTCAACCACACAATTTTATAGCAAAAGTCTCAAGCATGCTTATAGTATGCATTAAAATGTGAAATGCTACATACTTGCAACTTTGAAATAAGTGTGAATTTTAATTACTCATGAAGCTCTTGCAGATGTTGTTATTAGTACTTTGACATCTAAGATGTTCTACAGATAAATCAAGATACAATCTCCAGTTTTCCCTCCTCAACATGGTGCAACCAAGCTCACGTGCAGTATGACATGGGAATATTATAGAATCACCTAGGTTGGAAGGGATCTTTCAGATCGAGTCCAACCATCAACCTAACACTGACAAAACCATCACTAAACCATGTCGCTAAGCAATATCCAGACAAGGAAAGGCAGGGCTGGACACCAAGTTACCACAGGAGCTGCTGGGCAGTTAGGGAACACACCCCACTCACTCATCTGTCCCACACCAAACACCCCCCAAAAAACCAAAGCCTTCACAAATATTTAAATAATGTGTTTTACATTGAATTTGCCTGTTCTCAGCTACTACTGGTCAGACCATGCCCAGCACCTTGTTAAAACTCACAGCTTTCAGTACGTGAAGCCGCAGTGAAAGCAGAGCTTTGTTAAAGCAGGCCCCTTGTGCCGAGATGGTGGCGGTGGCAGTAGCAGGGCAGGGTTTCTAGGGCTCGTTCCTCACGCCATGGCTATTTAGTTGTCACAGCCAGCAAGAACATGTGAAGTGACACTTTCTTTGCTCAGGCTGACAAAACACAGCTGAGGTGGCAACAGAAGAAACCACAAACTGTTTTTGGCCTCAAGCCTATCAGTCCACAACCAGGAGGGACTCCAAACCTCCAAAGGAGTGAAGCAACGAAATCAATTCTGTTGCCGCCTCCTCACACAAATCTCCTTAAAAATCAACACTTTCCTAATAAATATAAATATTGAAAGAAGAGTTCTTCCTTCAAAGCAAAGATAGAGCGAACATTAAGGTCAATGTGAAATTAGTCCTACTAGTTTATATATTTCATCAGTCTGACACTGTGTTTTTTACTTCAGATAAAGAATATAGACATTGACATCCACATTGATAAGCAACTAATTAATCTGGTATTTTCTCTTTAGAATCAGCTATTCTGTAATGCTTTCAAATAAAATAGTACAAGAAATCTTCTAGTGAACAGTTGCAGAAGAACACCTTTTACAGAAATTCTTCTAAGGCTGGGTAATTAGTTCTCAACCTTGAAACCTTCAAACCTAAGATGTTTGAGGATTATTATGCAGGGGGAAAAAAAAAAAAAAACACAAGAAAAATAAATTCTATTCAGCTACTGAGAATCACATTTGTTACTTCTTGAAGATATGCTACCAGAAAATTCGTTGCTAAGACAAGTTTTAAATAAGCTAAGGATCTGAAGGCCACCTCCAACACCATAAAATTCAGAACGTCCTGTCTTTCACAAACAAGTAGAGACACTTTCCTGATGTTTTATTGTCCCGATACCTCAACCGCACTGGGGATTTTCCCCTTCCTGCCCTGTCACATAAATGTCCCCAAATTGAAAGCAGAATCAAAAGGTGCACACGGAAAACATGTCGTCCTTCCTCACAGCGTCCAACCAGTGCAGTTTCCCTGACTAAAGGCAAATGCAACAGACGTAATTAATGGAGAGGCATGTCCTTAGTGTTCTAAAGTTAGAATTGCTCAAATATATACCCACCACACAGCTCAGCAGCATAATTTAGTCCTTTATGACAGCCTTAGGGAAGAGTACATACTTTTATAGTACTTGTTGAAGTATGTGCTGATGCATATGTTTGCAAAGAAACAGGGTTTTATCTTGTTCTGTCCATATAGATTTTCTTCTCTTTAATGAATAAGTCATTAGGATAACAATAGCCAAGTCCTATTACTTACATTCTCAACAAGGCCTTTCAAGGCTGATGTTGCCTGATGTCAACATACTAACTCGTAAGTTTTATTTGTGATTTTCTTTGGCACTTTTGCCTCACAAGGTATTCAGATGCTACAAATAATACCTTGTTCATGCATGCAGCATACACAAATACATTGATTTTCTATGTTGAATAATAAAATAGAAAAGAAAAAAAACAGAACGTCTTTATGTCTCACTTGCAGTGGCCACCAGTATTATTTACAGCAGCTGTCTGACCTTGCTAATTTGCGCTTGCTGGAAGAGTGTTCCAGAGACTCCTTCAGAAATTAGGGGATGCAGAGTGAACACTATGCTCCAAATTCTGTCTTTACATGCCTCTTCCCTATTTACTAATATGTTCTATCAGTACCATTCACAGAGTTCAAGAAGGACTTAAAACACACTCATATCTGTTAAAAATCCAATTACAAGCTTATTCCCCAGTACCAACAGGCTACCAGAGGATGCAGAGGACTTCAAAACCAAGGGTCAGACTTAGAGCTTCACTTATTAAAAGGCAAGCTAGTTTCAGGAGCTGGGCAAAACATTTCAGTGAATATTGTGTCAACCAGTTCAAAGAACCAAGTCTTTTTAATGAACTCTAACACAATAACGAAAAAGGAAGTGATAATACGTTAGAAATGATTCAAACATCTGAGTGGTTCAGCTGCTTCTGCCATTCGTATGCCAGCTGCCTTCCTTGCCCCTTAAAGACAGAGTCTTTCTGCTTATTGCTGCAATATCAAAAAAACAAACAAACATGAAACTGTAACTCCCTGGAAGATTTAATCTCAGCAGAAGTAATCCTATGGCTCAGCAAAATGAATAAATCACTGATATTCTTACACTTTCCTGGTGTGAAATATCTCTCAGAGAGGAAAAAAATCCATAGAAAAATGTATAAGCATTAGAAACACCCAGCCCTTCAACACCAGCATTCCGTGCAGGATCAGCTTTCCATGCCATACAGCTCTACAAACCCTTGTAATGAATGTGACAGCAAATGCTTTGCATTACTCTTTCTGCTCATATCAATGCAGGATCTTGGGGAAGTATATGCAAGTGGCTATCCTAGCATTAACTGCATTCTTTTTCCCCCACTAGGCCATATGTTGAAGAGAAGATCACAGAGGTCCCAATGCCTCAGCTGCTTGTGAAATTCTGGCAGAGGGGTTTGGATGCCAGTTGAATTCCTGACACAGCTATTCAGTAAAAGGAAACAAAAAAGGTTGTTGTGAGGAATGGGGGGGGAATTACGCAAGCTTGTAAGTCACCACCGTGAGAAGGGGCTGAGAAAAACCTGGTATGAGTGGTTTACCCAGTAACTTGGACACTTTTCTTATTCATGAATTATTCACCAACTTAGCTTGACACCTATGAATTTGTTTGGGCTCGCTAATAGTCTGAATCCTGTATGTGGCATTTTTCAGCTGATGGGTTACTCACTGTTCATTTCTGCTCATCACAACATGTGCCTCTAAGCAACAAAAGCACTGTTTCTGTTCCTGGATTGGATCACTGAGTCTTTTACAAGCAAGGAACAACTGCTTCCCCAACAAATAGCAAATATCAGGCAGATTTTTCAGGCAGGCTCTGGAATTCTCAGCAACAGCCATTCGCCCAAATTTCTAAGCTTCCCACCACCTAAAAACCCAAATCCACTCACATTGTGACTAATTTCCCAATATTTCTCTTGCTGTCTCCAATGTGGTTTTTATTTGGCCTTGACCAAGAGAATACCATGAACATCTTTAGAAATGCATGAGAATCCTCAGTCCAGGCAGGGTCTGACAGGGGTGCCAGACAGAGCACACTTGCAGAAAAGATCTGTTTTTCCAACTCCTGAACATACCTTTTCCTTAAAGTGGCAGAAACAAACACCATTTTTTTCTTAGTGATCGAGTTAATCTGGAAAAAAAACATATAACCACTGACCCACAGCGAAGACAGACACAGCAACAATATTTCCAACATACTTTGTGAACAGCAACGCCTTTGAAGAATTTTAATTAAAAAGAATCGTAATAAAATAAATTCTTTATTTTGTTTTTAAATGTTTTGCGTTTGGAAGATACATTATCAGTCACCTTAAAAGTATTTGCATTTTAACGGATTTTGGGTCTGAAACATTGATAGCAAATCTTTAATCTAGTGTTCAATGCCAAACTTATTTTACGGAACGTTTTAGCTCAAAAATAGTTGCTCAAGTATATTACTGAGCACACTGCTTGCCTCCAGTACTTCTCTAGCCTTTCACTCTATTCCGATCTTTTTGCACCAATGTGTCATCGCTCAAAGGCGTACAAGTCTCCTTGTATGAGACCCTCTATACTTTTTCCCCTCAGGAGACATATTCTTGCCACTTACTGGAATATGAACAGAAAATCAAGTTGCCCAATATCATTGCAATAACACAAACTAGGTTATGGCTTAAACTAAGATCCTGCAACAAATACACTTGCAAGTCATCAAAACAGGTAACTGTATTCCTAACAGATCTAATGGGGACAATCACAGGTAGCTGTGCCTTGCCGTCCCTGGGGATTTTGGACAGCAGCAAGTCTACGGTGCATGTGTCTCCACCATCACCAGCTCACACCCGCATGGAAAACATTTATGTTGTCAGCTCACAAAAGTGCAACCAAGCATGGAAACACTTACCAAAGTTTTCTGCAATAGCTATTTGAAAACAAGTGCCAGAACATATTGCAGATGCTGGTTTTAAAACAAACATAAGATTCTCAAGAAATTTTTTAAATTCTAATACACTTATAAATAGCTGTTTAAATCTTATGGACTGTGAAGTAGCCTGTGCCTCGACAGAGAACACAGCTAAGTAACAGTAGAAAGACTAGGCTATTAGTTACCTATGTCACTCATCCAAGATGATTTCTTTCTAAAGTACCACCGATCCTGTCTATGCTTCCAGACAAAACAAACAGCTCTGTGCTTGTCTACATCTTTAAATCTCACATTATACTGTGTCATTTTTTAGTTTTTTACATGCTCTAGAGAATTCAACTTCAGCTGTAGTCACAAACAACGCCTCTGGCAACTTAAGTCCTATTTCTGTAAAACATATAGGGATAGCTGCCTCCTGTAACATTTTGTTCTTCGGCAGTTTTGTTTTTCACTCAATTTTAATTTTGCCTTTTAACAGCTGTGTTTTGGATACCCAGTAAAGTGAGACCAAACCGCTGCTACCTCCCAACAGCAACAGAGTTCAATTAAATTTATCGAAGTCCAGTTTGACAAGACATATTGCACTTGCATGTGATAAATTGTGACCCTCTAAAGAGTCCTAATTCCTGCTGCTGTAAGGGAAATTCAGCCTCTGATGGTCTGCTTCAACGGGCTGAAGTCAAAGACTGAGGTGATTAAGATAAACTACATGGAGTATTTAAACCTTTTGTGCAAAACTGAACAAGTGAACATTACTCAGACCAGCGTGGCAGAAAAAGTCACAAGTTAAATGAAAGTATTTTCACTCCAATGTAAAAATCCCATACAACTCCTACCATTTTCTTTTCTCCATGACAGACTGCATCTGACAGCACACGACAAGATCACAAACCCCCAAAAAGTGCAGTATTTTTCTGCTGAACACATGAAACTAGATAGGCCAGGCAGCACAGTAAAATAAGCATTAATTTCTCAACTAGATATGCAAAGTAAGTTGCAAGCAGAGAAGAATTGGCCTCTTGGAAGTTACTCATTTACCTCCCCAAGTAGTTTCAATGCCATTCCAGAACACTTGAGCTATTTTTTTTTATTTTCTGAGGTATGGGCAAGTGTTCAAAACAATCTCCTTGCCAACTGTGAAAAGGCATTTAGCTATTTGCCGAGGCAGACTGGGGAAGCACAATTGCATCCTTAAGGGTGCTGCTGTAGATTTTGGTGACCCAATTACACCAGTTCAGTCGAGGAAAGCTAGAGTCAGACATTCCCACAGAAAGAGTCAACAGTCAAACTGGAATTCAGAACTGCCTACGTGGAAATTCATTAAGTCCCCATGTAGTCCTGCCTGTTCCATCCCTCCTCAGCAAAAAATGCCTCTATACATAGTCATAGTACACTCATGCATAATAGAGTACTTCAACAACTGGAAATAACCACAAAGAAAAGAAAAAAAAAAATTCTACAAAATACCATTAAGTACCAAGTAACGCTCTGACCTGTGTGCTCTCGATAAATAATTTGTGTTTACGCAGGTTTTTCTGGGGATATGAACCCTTCCACAGAAAGGGTTGTCAAACACTGGAACAGGCTGCCCAGGGAAGTGGCTGAATCACCATCCCTGAAGGTATTTAAAAGACAGCAGACGTGGTGCTGAGGGACATGGTTTAGAGGTGGTTTTGCCAGTGTTAGGTTAATGGTTGGACTTGATGAGCTTAAAGGTCCCTCCCAACCTAGACAATTCCACCATTCTGTAGAAAGGAAATGCTCCATCCTTCTCTAGTTGTCTACAGCCCTTCACTGACCACAAGCAAGTTTAACCTGGCTTGTCTTCTGGTTGTTAATTAATAAAGACAATTACTTTTAACTTGTACATATCCATTTCTGTCATTACGTAAAATTACGTCAAGTATGTACAGTTTTTTTTTTTTTTAAAAAAAGTACATTACAAACAGACAGAAGACATAAAATTAAATAAATGTGGAGCATGGACTTAACACAAGCCAGTAATTTCTCCTGGGCATTTTGAGCATACTATTTTATCCAAATATTTAAAAAGGACTTATTGATTTATCTCACTGTTCCACTAATTCCACATTTTTAATTTTTCCCCACCTAATTTACTTTCTGCCTAGACTGCGTCATGCAGTTTGCTTTCAGCTCTCAGTATTTGTAGCGCAGTTCACTGATGATAAATACCATATGTTGAAGTAGAAGTTATTCAAATCCTTTGCGACATTTAGAATGTGCTAAGATATTATGACCTTTGAAAAGCACCATGAATGAGAAAGTCAGGTTGCAGAATGGGAAAAAAGACTGTTTTTTTCCTCGGGAAAACAACTGCCATTGATAGAGGCACGCCCTTCAAGAAAAAACTCAAATCCTTTACTGCTGCAAACTGGCCAGGCTCCAAGAAAGCCAAAAGAGGTAAGAGATACACTGAAACCACTGTTGTGAGAGTCTGGCCTGTTGGTTAAGACGTAAATTTAAAAATGAGCAAAA
>VYZM01010756.1:534441-546071 GCA_013398915.1 Dromas ardeola | reverse complement strand
AAAAACACTATAAAACAAAACCCGCATACAACCAGAAAAGCCCACAAATGTCCATTTAGCTTCAAGTTTAGCGTAAGGATACAATGCTGCCTTTGTTATTTGAGAAATCATAAAGTAAGCACAAATCATCAACATTTCTCAAGTGCGTTTTTTTTCCTTGCTAATGGGATTTATGACCTCATTCTAAGTGGTAGACCTCAAACAGCAAACAGACACAACAAAGACTGTGATAAGACTGTCCAATGACAGCAAACATCCCATCTCTTCCCTAAAAATTATTCTGAAGGCTCACACTTTAATCCTAGATTTCACCAAAGGCCCACCAAAGGCAGTACTTTACCGATGACTGAGAGTTCATGAATAATCATCTCTACCTTTCCTAACAGCGTTTCTTACTGGAAGAAGAAACGGACCACAGTAACCAGCCCTCCATGGGGCCAGGCTGCAAATTACTCTTCACAACACACTTTTGGAGGTAAAATGAAAACACACTGAATGATTAGGAGGCATTCCAAAACTGGCGGACCTTTCCAAAAATAAAACTGATGCAGAAGAGCTTTAATTTTTACCACAGACAGGGCCACAGCGAGCATACAAATTCCTTCTGGAAGAGAAACGTGTCCTATTACTGTTACTGTACTGGTGAACAGCACAGTCCTTTATCCTAGGGTTGAGGTGCAACAGTACAACTATGTGCCGTAGAACTACTTTATGTTAACGACCCAGCTCTAGATAATGGTAGCCATCCCTCACATTTGTCAACATTATTAAAGAAAAAAAAATCACCTGACATAGGATATTTAAAATTTCTTCCTACAGTAGAACAATCCTGCAAGGAGATACAACTAATCAAAGAAACATTTATGTTGGATACTGCACAATATTTTCTCAAGGCAAAGTCAACTTAATCCCTGAGAGTTGCCTGTGAGAAATGATGGAATACTTGCCACTGGAGTCATTTCAAGGGAATTGCTAAAATATTCAAACATACTTGGGTGAGTCAGGACAAACAGATGGAAAAGGAGGGACATTCCCACCACTAGTGTCCAACAAAGAACAGCATCAGACAGTATTGTTTTTTCTCTGCTCTCAAATATTACCAGACAATTTTACAGTGTAGTAATTCCATTCTTGTGTACAGATGTCAAAAACAACCTGGGAATCTAAAGCACACGTTCTGGGAAAACTGACAGTTTCACGAACAAAAATAACGCTTAAATATCTTATTGTTTGCCTGCAAGAATTAGTTTGGGAACATGTTAAAAAAAAGTTCTTTTAAATAAAAAAAAAAAAAAATCAATATTTATGACTGTGTTCTATTTACTATCTATCAAGATACTTATATTAATTCCCATCCACCAAGAAAAACAACTATCACTCCTTCAGGACAAAGTGATATCTTCACAGCCTGAAAAACATCATCTGTACAAGTGAAGTGTTGAAAAATTTGACATATAAACAATAAGCATCTAGACAAGCTAATAAGCAGAACGTCTCTTAGTCAAACTAGCACCAAAAATCCACAAAATACTCCTCCGCTTCAGGAAGAACACACAGACTGGCCAAATGTAACGTTTAGGATATACAGAATGTACTGAATGCATTGTTTGGACTATGACTGCAGTCTAAATGGTTGCTTAATATATAAAAAGGTAACAGAGAATAGAAAAACACAATAGCACCATATACAATACCATGTATACTGAAGTAAACTCATACAAAAAGGAAACTTGGTTTCAGTTCTTTGCCTTCTGCCCTACTGTATATTATTGTTGTCACTAGTACGGTGTTGCATAGCGTATTTCCTTAATAAAGAAATGTAACAAACAAACTCTAAGTTCTGCAGTTGGGAAAGGTTGAGTAAAACAACAGGACTCAAACACATACTGGAGCACTGTCACTGCTAGGTGAAGCCATAATCACTGAAGAGCTGGGTCTCATGAGTAGTACAGCTGGAAATTAACTTCAGGCAATAAAGTTTCAGTTTTAATTTCATTCATCTTAAATTAAATGGAGTACATTTCTCTAGAAACTTTTATTCTACCAGAGAATGAATCCTTCTGTAGACTTTTTAGGAAGACTACATACAGTTGTTACAAAAGTCCACTGCTTAGTACTGCAGATGCTGCGCAAGGCTCAAACACGTGGAGTGTTTATAAAAGTATATTTGCAGAAGCACCTTTTTGACTGGGATGCCTGTGTCTTCAGAAAAGTTTCTACTAAGAAAATGTAAAGAATGCTACACTTCTAGAACTACCACACAGAAACTTTTGGGGAAAGGTCCAGTTTAACAGCAATGTTAAAGCAATGCTCATTTTTCAGTGTAACTTCAGAGTCTTTCTCCCCTCCAAGTAGCCACATGAATCTTAAAATCTCCACTCTCCAACACCATTCCAACTGAGAAGATTTTAGGTGTATAAAACACTTTTGCAAAAAAAGTCTGGGAAATTTTTATGGAGTAAAAGGCTGGTGGAAAGCCACGTCTCTCTACCTCCCCACACTGAGAGTTACAGCTTAGCTAATGTTTTAAAAGTACTTAGACTCTTCTCCTTGAAAGTATCTATTTGATGTATTTCTCTTTATTCTAAGGAATTGTGATTAATGTGCATAGCCCTCTCTCACTTCTAGTTCACAATGCCTTGGTCTTAATTGTATCACCAGCCCAGATATTCCTGTAGCATCTGCCCATTTTATTCCCAGCAGAACATCTTTATAACTCAATAAGGGCCCCTATTAATCGCTTTTCCCACCTCTATTTTCTAAAGGTTATTAAACCTATATTTTTCCAACCTCCCTTAATACTTTTAGATCCTCAGGACCCCAAACCATTCCAGTTTGATCTTTGCTGCATCCTCATCTCTTTTCTAACAGCCTTTCTATAAAAGGGTGAGTTCCGCTTAATGCAGTCACCCCAGCAGCCCTGAAGAGACAGCTAGAATTTTCACTCATCCTGCTCATTCATTCCAGAAATTGTTTGCTTTTTATTGCGCTTTTAATGCTGCCGAGCAATGCATTAAAGCATTGGCTTTATCCTTTATAACCCTTTTTTCTATTACTGCCTTTTTTTTTTTTTAAAAAACTCTGTGCTTACTTACATTCCCCTTGTTTTCAGCTTTTACAGCTGCATTGCCTTACATTTATCTAGAACTCCCCAATCATATATTGTCCTAACCTCTAGGCTGGAACAAGTTCTAATCTCTTTTATTCCTTTGATTATAAATAACCTTTACACAAAACCTTAACTCTGTATTTTCAGGATCTTGCTACAGACTTCCCTGTTACATCTTTGTAATAAATTCCACGGGCTGATTCTAGGAGTTACAATTTTGACAATTTGCTATATAGCAAAGAGGTAAAATACATGCTTAAGCCCAGCTCACACACCCATTTCAGATCTTCAATGGATTCCTCCTCCATAAATATTTCTAATTAGTTTCTTTGATGTATACAAATACCAGCCTTCACTCCAGAGAATGATGCAATTCCTTCCCCTACTTCAGATTTTGCTCATTGTTCGTTTATCACCACTTCTACAAGAATCCCTAAGATTCTGTATTTCAGAAATCAGCATTCACATTTCAAAAAAATACACGTTACTCTCCTCATTGATCAAAAAACGATTTTGTACAAAATAAAAATAAAATTGTTCTGCATCTTCCAATTTACTACAAGAACAGTATCCCCTGTCTGAAGGAGGGA
This sequence comes from Dromas ardeola, assembly GCA_013398915.1. NCBI lineage: Eukaryota > Metazoa > Chordata > Aves > Charadriiformes > Dromadidae > Dromas > Dromas ardeola. The sequence continues at coordinate 542,372 of VYZM01010756.1, read as the reverse complement.
GAGATATCAAAGTGTCTAACTTGTACTCTAGGGTTATAGCCCTAAGTACAATTTTTTAAAAAAAAGCTTCAAAACCAGAGAAATATAATAAATATGGCATTTAAAGGGAAACAATGTAGATTGTCTGAATGAGAAAATACATCATATAGTCTCCTGTAATGTACTGGACCATTAATGCTCCATACAGACGAGCAGCAAGCCAGGTCCCTCCTGCACATCTGTGCCACTGTGCTGTCCCCAGAAGGATTCCATTGCCTTTCCAATATACAAGAAACAGTACATGACTTCAGCAACCAGTTAAAAAGCAAACAAGTCTTTAAATGTCAAACCACAGTAATCACAAATGCTTTAAAAAAAAAAATAAATTAACCACCAAGCTCCAAAAACTGGGAGTATTGCAAAAGAGAGACTAATTCAGGATAATTGCCATCTGGTTTAACATTTGAAAGCTGTGCCTCCTGCATCCACGACTCATGTTATTTTCAGGGGAAACATCTCATTTGGGCAGGAAAGAAAAACAACTGGGTGACAGTCACAACAGTTAACTCAACTGGGCTCAGGGGCTTTAAATGCTAGTAACAACTACTGAGATTAAAAAGAGGAAGTGCTGGATTTAGAGTTTAATGGGTGACCTAAGTAGCTTCAGATTTCTGACACCACTTAAAAGGGAGAAGGAGCCTCTGCAAGAAGCCGTACTACTTCCATTTCACTCTCTCCTGCCCCACTTTTCCCTCAAGAAGACTAGCTGATGAACAAAGGGAAAACGAAGCACATTTACAACAGAGCCAGCTTGCAAAGTACTGCAGGATCATTTCAAAATCACCAGAGAAATGCAGAATCATATTACTCTTACAACAGCAAGAGAGGTAGACCTGGCACACAGTTATCAAGAGCAACTTCCTTTAACATCTTGTTACTTCTAGGTTTGTCTGCTCATTTGTGTTGATTTTACTTCGGAAAAAGTATTTCAGCGAAAAAAACCACAACTGTCAACTTGTTTTTACTAGAGAAGCAACCAGTCTTGCAGTACAAAATATTTACTTATTCATTCCCAAATAGAATTGGTTACAGGGAAATGATTTAAGCCTCAGTGAACCAGCAAGCATCATTTGTGATCTTTTTCCATACTCTGTCTAATCCTTTATTGTTTATTCAGCTTCTGATTCTTTCTGTTTATCTACTGATATGTTCAGAGACTCCTGTTGTGGTTTGTTAAACACCCTGGAACTGTGTTACTGCTGGCATCAGCAGCTCTGCCTCACTGAATCCACAGGCTCATGTGTCCAAATTTGTCGATTCACTCGGGTCAAAAAGTTAACACCTTTTCTATTTGTATGTGAAACTTACAAACGCCTAAAGGAATCCACACGTCAGACACTTGTCTGAGCCTTCACTTCCATGATTCAATCTCCGTTCAATATGTTTTTCTACAGAATTCAACAGAATCAAACAGACCTCATTGTACAGATTAATAAGTTATCCACATGCCGCCAGTGAGGATATACCAGAGTGCAGAGAAGGAAAACTGCAGGAACTACTGCCCTGATTCAGCCCCTGCTCACACGGTGCGGTTGCAGTCACACTTGTCGTCCTCTCCCCACTCCCAGCTCAGGCAACGCAGAGCTCTGGAATAAAGCCCATCATTACAGAGACACTAATTTCCCTTGTACATACAGAGGATTAGATTCTTGCCACACATGTTATTTAGTTCCTTCTTTCCTTAATACTTGTTTATACCTTACAAATGGTATATTGATATTACAGGCTAATAGCCCGTGCAACTCAATAATACACCTGTAAAGTACACAAAAGAAAAAAAAAAAGCTCAACCTTTTTAGATTTTGCTTTCAGGGTATTAGGAGGAAACCTTTTGTGCCTAAGGTTCAGCAGAAGTAGGTTCTGACCCCAACTCTCACACAGTTTTTTGTCAGGGATGCTGACAATTTGCAAAAGGCAAGTTAGTTACTTTCTTACCTCAGTTCCCAGCTACAACAGGAATGATGTATATTGCACATTTGCTTGCTTTTAATTGGCCTATATTAGTAATGAGATCTTAAACAGGAAACTGATTCCTGTCTCTCAAAAAACTTCACTTCAATAAACTAAAAAAAAAAAATCATCCTAACTTTTTATTCCCTCTTAATTATTAAGGGTGAAGCATTAGGAGGCCCTTGTACTATGCCAAAACCCTCAAAAGTTGCTTCTCTCAAGTTCACAGGAGTTTGTCTTTAGAATACCTTTAGAATGCCTTAGTCAAGGGTTCCCCAGATCTGCTGAAAACCCCAGCTTCCTTTTGGTTTGGTTTCCCTCCCACAGAAATAAAGAAATTGGTGGGACTGCCCAGTCTCATCTTGATGTATATAATTGAGATATACAGAGACTCTGAACCACACTGCATAGACACAGTTTGTGTTTGATGGTATGTCTTCTGTAATACAAATGCTGTGATTAAAACCAAACTCCTGTGCTCCTTATCTATGTAGGTGGTATACTGGACATACTGTATCACAGTATGTATCACAGATCACAGCTGTATCGCAGGTACTTTCCTATACATACGAAATACGTAACATTTAAATCTAAGAGTAATAACTGTGAGAAGTACAAGTATATTTTGCATCAAAACTCAAATAGCTTTAAAAAATATTCCTGAATGACCTATCACATTTGTTCTCAGATTCTGAAGATTTTTCTTTTTAAAATTTGTCTTGTAGAACTTAAATCAGGTTCCTAGCTTTGAACCCTTTTGGAGAGGGGGAGATCCAGCTGCATTTGTGATCATACGAAAGCGTCTCCCTTAAATGCTCAGCACTATAACCCTTAATTTCAAGGTAAAAATCTTCTTCACAATCTTAGACTATACAGCTGTGAACAGATCATATACTGTCTCCAGGACAGGTCATTACACAATGAAATATCATGTCAGTGAAGAACGGAACCAGGAGTCATCCCAGTAGGTGAGCTGCTGCTCTACTAGGTAGCAAGCAGTTGAATGAGACAACTAAGTCTCATTCCGTTCATTTAGTTTGTGTGAGACTAAATTTTGATAAGGCAGCAATACGGGCACACGTGCAGAATCTGCAGCAGCCCATAGGCCCTTTGTTCAATTGATTTAAATCACTCCTTTTTAGTATTTCCTGGAGCTGAAACCATGAGAGCACAGGTGCCAACCAGGCTCTGTTCAACCGTACCTAGCAAGAGAGGTTTGCTCCCAAATACATTCTGCTCTGCCAAAATCTCACTTAAGGTCTTCAGAAGATATTTCTATCTAAAGCACAAGGGTCACAAGGGTAAATGATCACACTTGCTACAAAGCACAGGAGACAAATCTAGTTCCCCATGGAAGAAAACAACAAATTTACAACTAAACAATTACTTGTAGTATATTTCTCTTAATCTCTCAACAGACAAATGTTTTCAGTGTCTTGAGGCAGATTGTTACACTGGTAAGAGATACAAACTGTCAGGAAACGACAAAAGGCAATTAGTAAATCACTATCTCTTTTGTAATCACTGACGAAATTTCCATTTTTTTATCCCCTACTGCTCATTTCCCCAAACAAGCAAGACATCACCTTGAAAATGAATGCAATTAATTATATTAGCTGAAGCTTTTAAAACAGAATGGTTTCTCATTTACATTCCTGGCAGAAATTCAATAAGATTGCACCACTGTAATGTTGATTGACTGCTGTTGCAGTTATACCAGTATCTTGGAAAAAAAAATAAATTTAATGTTCATTATGTGATTTTTAGAGCTAAGTACTTTGAACTGTTAAATATTCTGAAGTAAAGCTGCACTGAAAAGACTATGGAAAAGATAGTTTACTGTGTGTTTACTGAAGCTGGAATAATTTCCTTCACTTCTGCAACAAACCCTCCATTTACTTTTAGCTAATCAAAAATTAGCTTACACACCTGAACTAATTACTAAAGAAGTCTACCAAACCTACAGTTTTCACCTATGCACCTAACTTACTGTTTTTAAAAACATTATTATTTACGGTGATGTAAATAGCAAGGGAAAAAAAACATAGATTGATGTTTGGATCTCAGGTTGCAGGATGAGGTAATGGCAAAAAAAACCATTTAATTGCAAATTGCGTACACATTCTACAGCCCTACAAATCATTCTACTGCAGAATTATACTTATGCCATAGATGCACAAGAAGTCTCAGCTATGGTCCAAGCATGCCCGACGGACACAGGCACAAAAAGGAAGAGCTACTATCTCTTACCTCAAACAAGGAACCACTTACACAGTCAGCATATTTCCAGGAGTAAATGTATATAAACTGAATGAAAAGACTTAAGTCCATGCCGAAAAACACCTATTAAATAAATCGTGGAATAGGCTCTAAGGTTGATAGGGTTTTATCACTTTCTCTAAGTTAAAGCAGATGCATGGGAGTACACGCATAAAATACACAGCATAGATCTGTGCTTGTAGAAAATTTGCCATAGCCCACTGAATTCTGTATAGGTTATGAAGTTACACATTTATGACCCTGATGCGTGCTTCTCAGATTTCACATCTGAACTTAATTTAAGAAAGCTTTAAATATATTTATCATCAAGTGAGATAATACTTATTGCCTTTACTTTTCGAATAATGAAAAAGCATTCAGGAAATGCAGGTGAGAGGATTAAGTCAGATATCTGAGGAGAAAAAAACGAAAAAAAAAGGTAAGCATAGAGATCTGCATGGTGAGAAAAAAACCCTAGTGTTGGTCATGTTGCTTTAATTAAAAGTAATAGGGGAGAATCCTTAGGCTGATTTCAATTTGAGGAAAGAGTTAATTTTAGATAGAAGTGTCAATGGCTTCTCTTTTTCCACAAAAGATGGAGACTGAGTGGAGTCCTTATGAAGGACTTGATGCAATGCTTTGCTTTTAATGTGGAAGTTATGAACTTTTTGTTTCAAAGAGAGGATGTTGAAGATCCATCTATTTCATAAGTCTCTCAGACAAAGGGAAATACAAATGTAGAGAAACAGCTGATAGAATAAAAAAAAACCAAAATAATTCTCAGTATTACCCGCATCAGAAAGGCTCTCACAGAGCAGTAAGTCTAGATCCAAACAAGAATTTCTGAACAGTTCACGTATGTCTTTGAGCCAATACCAAGATTTTAGCTAAATATTTTGATCTCTTTGCTTAGAGAGAGGTCTAAGGGGAATAAATATAACCTAGACACTCATGTGATGTATGAAGCTTAGCATTGGGCCAGACTAGATGTGAAGCTGTAGTCTGGACCTGTGCTTGCCAGGATCTCAAAAACAGGCGATGAGAAAGTCAGTTATCCAATTTAAACCACATGTATGAAATTATAATATCTTTAAGATTAGATAATAAAGAAAAAGATAAGCTTTTTGTCCTAACAGACTGCAAATTTGCAAAAATAGATGTGAAGACAGAAGAAAGTCAGGAATGCAGGGAGTGAGACAGACTAAAGTTACCAACTCCATACATTCATAACCTTCCAACATGGGTAAGCAGTTTTCATGTACTGTCCGCTATGACCCCCACTCAGTATTATCTCATAGGTTATTGGTTCTCACCTGTGTCTTATTCAGGTAGCAGTACAGGGCAGCAATGAGGTCTCTCAAACACTATGACACTGACTGTTGTCTTGGAACAGTCTTGGACTTCTGCTGTACATCTAAGAATATAAGACAGAATCCCTGTATCTTAACCCCTGGTTTGTTTTATTTTTTTCTGAAAACAGGCATGTCTCCACCCAGCAGCCTGGACCACTACTGCACGGAAGAAGATCAAGAAATGCAAAGAGCCACGTCAGCCTACTGATTCCACAGATACTAGCTTCCCTCGATGAGCTCATCAGCATGCTAAGACAGTAATCACTACAAAGCTCCGAGTTTTTCAAAAATATGTGTGACTTATATTATCGTACGTGGCTAAATAACACATCTGCCAACACTATGCACCTTGTAGTACATCTCTATAGATTTCATGGGACGCCAGATCTCACACTGGGGATCCACACAGTAGGGATGGAAGGAGAGATGGCAAACTCCAGTTAAGGGAGGGTTTGGAGGGTCTGAGGCACTGCCTGCAGGAGAAAGGTGGTAGACTGTTGTGAGAGTGATAGACATGAAACCATATCTTAACATACTGGGAAACTTACACCACCTGGGAACTGCAGATTTAAGAATACAACAAATCCACCTCAGGGGAATATGAGTTTAAGAGCCCTGCGGCTATAAATTATATTGGATTTGGTTTTCAAGGGAGTTTATCACTGTCTGGAGGTAAATTTAGTATGGCCATCAAAGCTCCAGAGATGCTTCCTTACCTTATCTGTTAGAAGTTCAAATATTTGGGAAGAAAAATGCTTCCTCTTCAAACACAGGATTGGAGCACACACTTTTTCCTCTTCTAACAAATGAACAGCTTGAATAGAAGAGATCATGCTTAAAGTTTAAAAAAAAAAAAAAATCAAAATAGACAGCAGTACTGTGATTTCACAAATCAGGCCAAATACGCCTCCTCACAGTTCACCCTGCCCAAATACTAAAGCATCAGGGACAGAGAAAGCCCTATGTGTAATGGCTCTCACTTATTTTACAGTGAGTTACAGCTCATTTGGAGCAGCACACTAATTAATACAATCAGAGGCAAAAGTTTCAGAAATCTCCCAGCAGCACACATTAGCATATACTGCCGAGAGACTTGATAAAGTTCAAAGCTTATCCTGTAGCCTGCACACTCCATGTTTGCTCAGAGCAGCAGCTGGCCAAGTGATCTCCCTTCTTCTCAAAGAGCAAAATTAAATTAGATTAGATCATCTTCTTTCCCTTGTAGAATTAAGATTGTGCTATGAAAACAAGCAAATTAGCTTTTGAAATCCTGTTTCTCACTTAAAGGCTACAAGGCTGAGGAATACTTTCTCTACCAATTCAGCAGAGCTGCAACAGAGTATCCATGTCCTGTTTTCCTGGCAGCCTGAAGGAAACAGTTTTACAGATCTGTGCCTCACTGGACTTGAGGCAGTGACTGACAGAGAATCCTGAGGCCAAAGAAGAAGGGAACAACGGAGAAAAGGAAATGGACACAAGGTCTTGAGAAAAGACACATGGAAATAGCGGGGTAAGAGCTGCAGGAGTTGAGAGTTTTGAAAGCTTCTTGGTCTGTTGCTATGTAAAAGTACTTCTGAGTAAAAGAGGAAAGCCTACTTCCTAGGCAAAATGAGATAAAGAACACAAATGTTATATGTGAAGAAAAGCTCAGAACATAAAGAAAAATGGTAAAAAAGTAGGGAAGAGGATTGTTTGGACTTGAAAGCTGGACTGAAGAACAACAAACATTTATGGATAGCAAACGGGATGGAGGGTGAAGAGTTTTAGTTCAGACATCACAGTGATGCCAGATGCCATATAAAAATCAAACAAATACATCACAGTGAATGAAGTACAAAGGGGGGCCACACAAGCGAGATCCTATATTTAAACTCTAGTTTCTAGAGCTGAATCGCTGCACACCAAGCTGCCAGGTCAGTTGGCACAGATGCACTTAAACAAGCTTATAAAAATGTGTCCCCATTAAATTACCATGCTGCAGCAATTAGACACACTCCAGAAGACCATCCTAGGCAATCTGTTCTAGATGAACAGCTAATGAGAACTAAGCTAAAACACTTTTTTCTGGTTATGATTCCTCCTTTGAATATTCCCATAACTATGCTGCTAAACAACTTAAACCTATAAAACTGAAAAGGAGAAAGACATTTATCTGCTATGGACAGATGGAGTAGTAAAACTGGCCATGAGAACGCACAGCAATATCCATGGTACGTCTTCTCTCAGTCACCCTAGACTGCATCAAATTTAGCAAGAAGTTAATTTAGCTTGCACTTTGGGGTTTTGTTGTTGTTGGGGGGGGGGGGACGGGGGAGGGCCGGATTTGGTTGG
>VYZM01010756.1:499043-524621 GCA_013398915.1 Dromas ardeola | reverse complement strand
AAAAAAAAAAAAAAAAAAAAAAAAAAACCACACTTAACCAGCCTTTGGTGATAGAGAAACCACAGCTAGGCTGGTATTTTGTGTGCTTGTTTTCTACTGACAACCTGCATAAGGGGATGAAGATTGGGCTATCAACAGCTATGGCAGGGAGCTATTGTTCTATCAGCTCTACATGGAATCCTTAACAGGCAGCCAGCAATTACAAGTCTCTTCCTCCAGTAATTACAGGCCTAAGAATACCTCTTGAACAACATTATATTCTGGTTCTGCCATGTAGTTCATGCTTCTCAGAGTGCAACACACTAACCAGAACAAATACTTCTTTTTTAGGATCGAAATCAAAGTCTTAACTGGCTGGTCAGGTATGTTTGATGTTGTGTCCACAGCTTTAATGGGACTTGCACTGCTATTTGAGGTGGCAAGGAACACAGACGAACTATGATTTTTCAAAAATTTTAGTGTGCTTTCTTAAAACAAGCTTTTTCCCCAGTGTGAACAAAGCACTCCACAACACTTTATAAAGGCTAGAGAACTTATTCCCATATACATCTATATACAACGTAACATCAATTTGCAATGAGAAACAAAACTATTGGAAATTACCAATACTGTGAGCTCTTCAGAGAATATTCCAAGTATCACATGGAAGACTATGCTATTATTGGATGTTTTCAATATATGTTAGCATATTAGATATTCTGATAACTCATTTTACTGAAAGTGTTTTTCTTGCACATTAAAATTTTACCGGCTGAAATCCCAGCCTAAGCAAGCACTAGCTGCTACAGTTAATTCCTTAGGAATTTTCTTGTCTTAGAATGACAACTAAAAGCAGTCAGTTAAGAGTTAAATGGTAACTGGAAGGTCCAACATTCCCAGATATTACAAAGCTTTACTTTTTCTGGCCTCTTAACCGTGCATCTCCCGAAATAAGACAGCTCTCTGATCCTGAAATGTGCAAAAAAGCTGGCCAAACCTTGGAATGTTATACTGAAACATTTTGGTTCTGTTAAATGCAGGAATAAAATAGGAATAAGGAGCGTGAAAGGATTCAGCAAGGATATCAAATGGTAGACGTTGTAAAAAGCCATCTCACGCTTATTAATTCCGTTGCCAGATGACTTTTGTGTTTAAAATAATATATTTATCATTGAATAAAATCCTACCCCGTCGTTGCGGGTACTCAGACCCAGTACACACCCATATACAACTAACAATCCATTTTCTCAAAGAATGATACCACCCGCCCTGTTGCTGAGGCTTGTTACTTACCAGTTGGGACAGCAGGATCCATTGTCGGCTTTTCCCAGGTATTGATCTGTTCCCAGGTAAATCCATTGGTTCCCAAGGCCACGCTATAACCACAATTACTGTAGTGCTCATCAAATGAACAACCACCTAAAACCAAGAAAAATTAATAAATTCCTGTATTAATTATTTAGATCTCTTCATGGTAGGTCATTTACTTTAATATTTTGTACCCAAGTACAAAGGTAAAAGGAAAAATTAAATTAATTTCCCACATATTAGATTTTGGGCAGCAGTGAAGTTATCCAGAAAATATTTTTTAACTTTCCACTCTTTGTATCTTTTGGAAGCCTTTGTTTTCTTCGCTCCGTGCTACTGCTTACTAGATCAGTTCCCTTTATTTCAACCTACTGTCTTTACCTTTTCAAGGACAATTGCACATGATGCGCACACGCAGGAATATTTGCAGTTGGGTCCCAGTAAGTTACACTTAATTACATAAACCTCCAAGTCAGATATATGAAAAATGAAAATTAAAAAAAGGAAGAAGAAATACAAATGGTAAACAAGCATCACTCTTCCTACAGTGAATCCTCACTTTTTGCTTTTAAGCCTTAAATTACACAAGGTTGGGTTACACCTAAATAAGTGCAACCTTCCTTTTAACCATCGCTTTTGCATAACAACATAAAGCTCTGTGTGGCACATGACCATTGCTCAAGATCTTGTGAGTCAGTACTTTTGAGTGCAACTCTTTATCATCTTCACAACAAGAGAAAAAACAAGAAGTGGAGAGCAACTAGCATTCACACCTTCCAGACTGTTGACTAAGTGATCTTTCCTACTGCAATTCCTGAAATACTTGGAAGTAGTTAACTGTCATAAATAACCTGGCAGCTGCCTGAACACTTGTGAATCAAAGGAAACCCATCGACAGTGCAATGAAATTTTGTATGCCAACGCAGATTTTCAAAACTTGTATCACGTAGACAAATCAAGATAGTTTATTCCCTCACACGATATTCCTACGCTAGTGTCCCGTACGTTACCTCAGGCACATTCCTTTTCACATCCACCCAAACTTAGTCTGCAAAACATCTCTCAGTACTGGATCCATTAGATCAGGCAGCCTGGGTCTTTCGGTTAGACCTTAATCACACCAACAGCGTGTCTCTGTACTGCTTTGGTTTTCTCTCTTAGGGAAAAAAGGATAATTTTTCTCTGCAGATACTAGTCCTCGAAAGTCAACTGGACACATCTAGCACTTCAGAGCTGCAAGGACTGAACAATGCTCAAGGCAACACTAACTTACTCTGCCAGCCAAACTGCCAGTTGCTCTTGACACTAATCAGAGTTATACACACAGAGATGTTCCCGACCCTCTACTCCTCCCAACAGGCTGCATTGCCTACACACACACACACAATAAACAGCCGGTACATGGGTGATCTGTGGTTCCTTTGCAATAAGAATTATCCAACACTGGGGACATCGAGGCCTTCTTTAGTTTTCACCTATATTTTCTACTCTCTAGGCTCCCAAGAAAGGCCAAACTTGTCTCAGTTCTTATGGAACTCCTCATAAATGACAAACACAAATATATACCATGTCATTAATACGTATTAAATCCTTATTCTGTTAAAGGACTTTATGTGCACTCCAACTGCAGCTAGTTTTTTACGTTGTTCTACAAAACTTCACATATGATTTCTATTTAAGTATATATCAGAAGGACTCGTTGGGTAGAGTACCTGACACCCCAAAATCCTCTGTTGCTAAAGAAAAGGTTAAAGATCAATCTTGTCCTATAAAAATAAAAATTTAGTTTGGTATATTGTACATTTTCATTATAAATAGGGTCTGATTATAGCAGTTTTTATGAACGTTGCAAACTTGCCTGTCTGTTTCAGTAGAGTCACTACAAATATTTCTGAAGTGCCATTATTTTACAATATTTTAATAATCCTTGCTTTAAATTTAATATACTTGTGAAGCTTTCCCAGCTGTCAAAATGAGCAGAATTACACTTAAACTGTTTCCCTATTTTTTTTTATTTAATTTAGGTGAAAGAGTTCAAATTTAAAATATTAAACATGCTCATTAAAACGTCGAAGGGAAAATAAAGGTTTTCTGGATTGTGTGGGAGTATGCAATGCAACTGAAAGTCACCTTTTTCACAGCGACTGGGTATGAGACACGATATCAAATACTCTGCTTTCAGTCTGCAAGTAGGGCATTCTAATTTTGATAGATTCACTTTAATAGCACAGCTTCAGACACGCAGCATTTCCACACAGCCTCTGCTCAGCATACTGCAGTACACAGTAACAGTGCTGTCTCCGAGTTATTACTTGGAAGGGATTGTAAACAAATTCTCTGATTGAGCCAGACAATTGTACCAGGCCTCATGTACACACAGAAAATTGCACAGGTGCTGCTACGAAGTCCCAGAAGCAAAACAAGCCACAGTAGCAAAAGGCAGGGTAGCAGTCCTCATTTAACAGGGAATGTAATTGTCAATATCTTGGTATAATCAGCTAAACAGGTTATTTTATACACACTGAGGTATGTAAAGTTGAAGGAGGAGCTGAAAAGGGGATATGGTGAGAACTTCTGGAAATTAACTGGGAGTTTCCACTGATAAGAGACAACACCTGAGGAAGCTTTAAAAGTGCCTTGTCTGAAAGTCAAAGCTAACCTTGTAGTATAACAGGATAAGAAAGAAAAGGATAAACTGTAGAGGGCCTTAAAAGTAGCAGCAAGACATCTACATTTTAAAGAAAGAAAAGGTTAGTGGAGAAACCTCCAAATGCAGAGCGACAGGGCAATAAGCCAGAAGGATTAATTCACTAGAAGCAACAACATTAGAATTTGGAGGGGTGAATTTGCAGGAAACGAGGACAAGAAGAAATTGGAATCAGTTTTAAGGGCTCAGAGATGCAGGCTGGCTGTGTGAATCTCGGGCACCAAGAGGAGGGGAGTCTCCATCAGCTTCTTGCTATAATGTGTCAAAAGAGCAGAATTAAAAGTAAAATAAAGACTCAGGTGGGAGCCAGACCCATATTAACTTGTGAGCTAAGAAGTCAGCAATTCCTCTGTTTGCATTATTACAGCATACGTCGTATTACAGAACTGGAAAGAAACTTCAGAAAGTGGAAGGAAAGCATTACAACAAGCAGAGCATCACAGATTTGAGGGTTACTCTTAATAGCCACGGTGACTTATGTTCACATCTGCCAATGAAGCATACCACAGGCGGTCTTAGTCCTATCTTTTTTGCAGAACACAGCAGACAGGACATTACAGCTTTAGTTACAGTCCAAATTTCCACCCAACTTCACCTCAGAACTCAAGACCCACCGTACTCTCTCCTCCTTCACTGACCTCCGTCTCTGCAGGATGGCTTCTCACACAATTCCTTCTCCCCCCTTCGTGCCATTTTGCACTTTCCCGAACACGTTTTCCCAGAGAGGCCACAGCGGGCGGCGCCACACCAGGGCCCTCCCGCCTCTGGGGGAGCGCGGGGCAGCCCCGGCCTCTCCTCACAGCGGCCGCGCCTGCGGCCCCCCCTGCGGCCGGCACACCCAGCACAAACACACCTCCCGGAAACAAAAACATCCGCTTCCAACTGCAGACCCAGCCGCGGGCTTTATTTCCCGTACCCTCCCCTGGAAGAGGAGCCAGGCGGGCCGAGGGACGCTCCGCAGCACCAGCACCGCAGCGCCACGCTCGGATCCACCTCAGCGACGGCTCCGCCACAGCCCCGGACAAACCCAGCGGGCTCCGTCCCTCCTCGGGGCCCGCAGCCTCGCTGAGGTCCGTGCACCAGAGCGGGGAACCCGGGAACCCGCCGCGGGAAGGGGTCCCAGGCGGGCCTCAGGTGGGCCCGGCTGACCAGGGCACACACCCCCGGCGCCAGTCCCCGCCTGAGGGGGTAAACCGCGATGAGGAGGACGAGTTGAAGAAAAGCACGGCATAACACCTTTCCTGGGGAACATCGTTGACCCAGGAGATAAAATTGTGCTTATGTTCAAGCATGTGTGCAGGACGATACGCTCCTAAGCAGCTAGTGAGGAGACAGAGGGCATTTGGCGTCCGATGGTGCAGGTGCTCGTCCCGCTCGCCGAGTGGGACCCGGTGATCCGCTTGGCTACACGAGCACCTGGCTGCAAGATCCTTGGAAATTCAATTAGTCCCCACTAATGAATTTCAGTTTGAACTAAAAATTTATTAATAGCTTTCAAGTGTCTACTTCAGTCAGGACAGTAAGCCCAACATAGGCCAACAGGCTAAAACTAGCAAGTGTATTATTTTCACTGATGTCAGCATAAGCTTAATATTCCACATTTCTTAAGACAAACCACCTATGAGGATACCTAAATATGAGCTACATCTAAATATGCTGAAACATAAGGCTGGGGGGGAAGGTTAGATCCATCCTAATACAAAATCATCCATCACTCAAACATAACTGCTTGGCAGCAAAACAGGGCTATTCATTAACGTACAAAAAAAAAAAATCCTCAAATTGAAAGAAAAATATACCACTCAATGAATTTAGATACCAGGTTTGCATGTAATAATTTTAGCCACAGCATCATAAAGCCGTTTGAGGAAATGGAAAACATTTACAAATTCACCAAAATGGGGTTCTACGCCTTCATAAATTGTTAAGAACAACGAGGATTTCAGGAAGCAAACTGGGGTCTTGGAGCATTTCCCCTGGTTGGCTGAAAATTAAACACTAACAAACGCAATTGGTAAGTGGGGCAAAAGAATAAGAAATGGAGATGGCTTTGATATTGTTAGATAACACGTGTGGTATTGACCCCTTTTCACAAAATGAAACCCAAACAAGAAGGAAGCTTTTCCCTTCCTGAAAAGGGTCATATTGAAGCAAATAATGGCTCACACAGGAAGGATAAAATATCTCTTGTTTTACACTGCAGGCTTGTAAGAATGCCACTGCTCATCTGAGTGATGCTAATTAATCTTGAGCAGACCTATCATCAGTTACTGAGACTTGCCCCCGGATTAAATGTAAACCAGCCTTGCATAAATTGAATGCCTCCTTTGAATATATAATTGAATTTGCAGAAGTGTGCGCCAGGGGGGTGTTTAAATAAGTGCACAAATATGATAAAAAGAACTTCACACCATTATATCTAATTCAGTAAGCAAAAATAATGGCAGGGCACATTCCAATTAGTGTTTGATTTATTTATTTTAACAAATCCAATTAGCAGAATGTTTTATAAAGTCATCCAATGTCAAAGTCTCATGGACTCACCAGATTAAAAAAACCACAATACTTCTAAAAAGGGATAAAGAAACATACTGATGTGAGAAACCTCATCAGTTATCCCATGTTTCCAAATACAGACAGAAAACAGTACAGCTTCAGACATAATTTTTGCTCAAGCATTTACAGCATTCCCAAGGTGGGGAGGGGTAAAGGCAGCGAGAACATCAGTCTCATTTGTCTCACTCCAGGCCTTTCTTCTGGTGCACGAATAGTTAGCTTTCTTGCTGATTAAACAAAAAATAATAGAAAAAAAAATTTAAAAAAAGGGTGCAGGAATTAAAAAGCTTGCAATACTTTCCTGTGGAAAGTACATCCCTTTTGAAACCCTCATGAAAGCTGAGATTTAGTCTATTAATTTAGACCTTCTTAGCCTCACAAAACACGAGGCAAGTAGAGGAAGAAACAAACGCTATTATGATGAGGTAGTACTTACGAATTATAAAACTCCAGAAATTAACACACCACTGTTTCTGATCATTCATTCTCATCTCTTTCAATGACATTCTTGTTTACAAGGGCTATTAAGTGATGCATTTGGCTCAGTAGTATAACTTCTATTATGGGATTTATTGTATAAAAATCCATTTATAACTTAATTTTTCAGACTGTAGATTTCACATAGTATACCTTTGTGAAATCTTATCACATATTCTTATGGAGACAGGAGGGAGAGGAGAATAAAAACACGCATGTAAAGCTTGTGCTGAGTTGCTTTGTTTAAGATGGGATAAATTAAGGGATATTGGGGTTTCCTCCCCTAGAAAGAGCAGTTAATGCTTTGTGTGCTTCCTTCCAGAAAGATTAAGACAGAAGACATCAGAAACATGCATACAAGCAACCCAAAATGCTAAGATGAATAAGAAAGCAGATCCAAATTCTGTAGAGCAGACCTATTTCTAACGAGCACAGTCCAACAGCCTCAGCTCTCAACAGATATGATACCAAAGAGAAGGACAAGTATGGAGGGATTGGAGGAGGGCACTTGGCACTTGAGCTGTCATTAGTTTCAACCGTAACACCCTAGAAAAAATGTTTTGTATAGTCTTGGGTATCTGCACAGCACAGGACAGGACGTTTCAGGAGGGCCAGCGGCAACTGGGTATCTCATTTGTCAGAAAATCATCCTTCCGCCATCTTATTATCAACCTGCTGTTATAACTGGCCAATTTCAATCAGTACTTTATTATTTTACTCAAGTATTTATTCTGTATTCCCAGATTTTCAAGGAAAAGGTTTCTGCAAAGAGAAAAAAGCTCTCTTTCCTGAGTCAAAGGGAATACACATGTTCACTCTGTATTTAAACTCAAACTCTACAAGGGAGAGAAAGATGCTATGACTCCATAAACTGCAGGGAAAGCTTTGATCTATTTTTATGCCTCATTAGTTAACAGACGATCTACACCAGGAGAAACTGAGGAATGGATTCCCCAATGTGCAATAAGGTATAAACTCCGAAGTAAGGCATTCATAACATCTTTTTTTATTGTCAATTGTTTAACAACTGAACTTAGGCCTAGCATAACTTCGGGTAAGTCACTCAACCATGAAACACAAAGCCCCTGAAAACCAGGCGTCTCTACTTCTGGTGCTCACAAAAGTGCTTCTCTCAAGGTATCCAGGTGTTCTGGGTTTTAGAAGTAGCCATCAGTGATTCCTCTAGTGCCTCAAACACATTCCCATATGTGATTTGGTTTCTGCTGCAAGTATCAGTCCTCATTGTCAAGGCATGATTCATCTGCCACAGGATAGTTACATTTCTTTTCTTTCCATCTTACTCTTAACATGGTATTATTAGATGTAAGCAGAGAAGTTTTTATCTACGCTCTGGAAGGTGCCAGTCCTCTGAGATACTGGTAACAATTGCCTGGCTTCAGAATGGATCATTCTTGTTAGATTTGACTAAATCTCATTCCTTCTGTGTGATCTCTGTCCCGGCAATCAGATCATCTGGGAGGGGATTGGGGGGTGGGGGGTGCAGGGCAGGGCAGAAAGTATGTGCGTGTTTTTAACTGAAGCAATAAAAATCACCTAAAAAATTATATGTATAGTGGGTTTTTTTTTTGTTGTTGGGTGGTAGGCTGGGTGGGTTTTTCCCCTAAATCAAATTAATCCTTGAAAAAATTGAATGCAGCTTAGAAAAACTCTTCATTTCAACTGGAAATCTGGAAACTGTAATGGTCCCAAAGTAGGTTCAAGATTGGAATTTTTTTTGTATCACAGTGATTTCAAGTGCTATTAGCCTATTAAGGAATACTATCATACTATGGGTATAAATTTTTTGTCAGTCTTTTCCAAATTTATACGCCACATCAAATTGCTGTCTTTGCTGGTTCAACATTATACATCTGGTTCCACACAGTTTGGAGGAGCTGATGAGCACAGTTTCCATGCATGCACACACACACAACACGTGCATAAGTACAATCAATGGTTGCACGTTCATTGCCTAGAAACCTTGCTATAATCAAAATATTGCTGACACTGCATAAGGGATCACGTATGGTCTTCATTAGGAATGTCACCAATAACATAGCTTAATGCTATGAAAGGGACAGATCGAATAGGTCTAGCATTGTCTAGTGAAACATCTAAAGACAAAGTGCCCTCCCAGTAATAAAAAGTTTTTCTTCTAGCACTTCTCTGCATGGAATAGAGTCTGACAAAGCTTATCAATTATCATCTTAACCCCATGAAACCACTCTGCTGCAAAACAAGCATTGTGGCTAGGATCCCGATATATATAGAACAAGTATTTAAGATGTATCTCCTGAACTTGCCAGGTTAAGCTAAGTTTTCATTTTTAAATTCATTATTATAGGTTTCTCTGCAAAAGCTTGCCTGCAAGTCTCATAATTTGAGCCCTAGACCAGCTCATATATTCATTACTAATTCTGTACTTCATAATCCACCACAGATAAGTGAAATCGCTTTGAAGTATCCTAGGAGTAAAACTAACACGAGATGTCATTTGTTTAAATTTATATGTCCAAATCTAGGATGACTCATCTAACTTCACTTGCCAGAATATATGTCCTTTATTTAATACCAAGAATATCTTTTTACTTCTGACAGCTTAGCTGTCACTATTTCAATAGCTCAATATTAACACTTTATAGCTTTATTTAAGCATAAGTATATACATATCTGTAATCTCATTGGATTTTTTTTTTTTTTTTTTTTACACTATGGAACAGTCAGTTAACGTACTGCACCTTCTCAAAGAACCCTAACTTTACAAGTTCAGGTTAGTTTCAGTCTGCTGAAACATGCCGAGATTTATTTATGTGAAGAGTTTTCAGAGTTGACTATCTCAATGTAATGAAACTTGTAAAATTAACAAAGTTTTTCAAAACCACAGAATATTCTTGAACAGACATTCCCAATTACCTTTTCTTATGATTCTAGCTGATAATCTTTTTAATTCAATAGTTGAGTGGCTTTCCACCCTTGAAGCAGGCTCCTGCTTTATTCATAATATGATGAAATGAAAATTCCTTATTAAAAATGCAAATTTGTAGCACTTACTTGCTTATATTCTTGTAGTCTAAATAAACATAAGCCTTACTTTGCTTCAATTTGCTTCTTCAGTTACAGGACCAAACTTTTTCCTAAGATAGTGTCACTCTGTATTCCAAAAATCCATTTTAAATGATGAGCCATGTTTGTTGAAGATATGCTTAGCTATATTTATCAGTAAAAACTATTTGTGTGTATTCATTGTTTCTGGAAAAAAAAAAAAAAAAAAAAAGATAGCATTGCTTTTCTTTTCTTCCAGCATCTGAAAATTTTGGGGTCTAATTATTCAGTGTACCATAATAGGATTATCTAACATTGTATTTATGGTGTATTTTCACCAAATTCTACATCAACTATTGCACTGGAGTCTCGATCAGTCAGAACTCTCTATTGACTGACTTTATTTCAGTATTTTGTAGTGTCACATGGAATACCTATTTCAAGCTGAGCAGCCGTTTAAATTATGTGCTTATTTTACTTCTACCATCCACCAAGGCAGCAAAAAACTGTCTGGAGATAACTGTTTCTCACTTATTTTATATTCCATTAGTAAGCCTATCTTTCTCAATAAGCTTTTATACAAACTTCAAATTAATGTGTTTGAACTTAAAGCAAGAAGCAGTCGTTGACTGACTCATATTATCCTCGGTGATGAATAAAATATTGTCTTAAAAGATACAGTTTCAGGAATTCCAATACAAGTCTTCTAATCATTCTTGTTTCCCTGTACTGTTCCTTTAGTGCTGCTGCAGCTCCTGTTTTGGAAGATCTTGTAGCTGAGATGTTTTCTTTGAAGTTTATGGTCAGAAAACATGAAGATAGTAGCTTAACTAATGATAGGAAGTCTGGTTTATTGCCACACCAGTGAACACAGTGTAAAATTAAACACGATCTAGTTGCAATAAAATGTAACTAGAACAGACTTTTATCATTTTTAGAGAAGAAATTAAGTGCTTATTGGGTTGGCATTTTCATAATCATCCCATTAGTTCAACAGTCTTCCCAAATGAAGCTAAAAGGAAGTAAATTAAATCAATGCTGAACTTCAGAAAGTCCCCTGTTCTTTTTGGAAGTCCCCACCATTACAAGTCAGCAAAGGCATCCATGAAGCTGCTTGCACTTGGCATTCTCTGAAGCTTCGCTGCCACATGAGCAAAGCCACACCCCCCCACTAACACCTCCCATGGTCTAGGGACTACATCTTACTTCTGCGCTCATAGAAAACTACTCGCAGTAGTAGTAAAGACAAAAAGCTACGTGTGTATACACACACATCCCACCTGTATTCTAAGTGGTTCCAAAAAAATATCAGTAGTTTAAATGTGTTCTTGTAGAAGACTAAATAAAATACCGGTATTGTTCACAAGGAATTAACCCACTATATTAAATTGCTTCTGAAGAACACATGCAATTAAAGCTCCAGCATTGTGCAGGTCTCCAAAGGCTGCTCCTTGATGTTTGAGCTACCATACTTAACGTGTACCAGCTCAACTGTATGCTGGTTGAATATCAGAAATTTATCTAAAAAGATAGATATTATCTGTTACCGAGTATCAACAAGTAAAATCTAATTGACTAATACAATGGTAATAACTTGCAATGAGCGTTGCGATTGGTATATCTTGTTAAATTTAATAGCGTGGTTATTGGAAGCTGCTCCCTGCGAGTGGCTGTATAAATAACTTTTATCGAGGTCTAACAATTCTCATCGCTACAAGTTCATACATTTCTCAGATCAAGGTTATCTCTTACAAAATGTCCTTTTACTTGTTGCTGGCAGTTACTGTTTCAAATTACATATAAAGTGCAATGTCAAGGATATTTGGAGATATGTATTTTAAATTGTTTTCAGTTAAACCATGATCTTCATTCAAAGTGTCAGGAGCAAGTCAACCCCAGAAGTCACAGCGGTTAGCCAGCTGCTCTGCTTTCAGGTGCCCTGGAGTCAGACTGGGGGTAGGAGGGCAAATGCTGGACTATGCAAAAGACCTCGCAAAGTTTGATCAGTGGACTGATGGTTGAGGCACTAACAATCAGCTAGAGATTCAGATTTTAATAATCTATTACCTGATCTTTTAATATTTTTTTTTTTTTAGTTCATTTATTCTGTCTGTGTTTTTCATACACATTTTTTCCATTTATGTTCCTGGGTGTACCAGTTGCATTGCAATATCCAGGATGCTTTTCAGAATCACAGTAAAGTGGGGCAAACGCGGAGCACTGGAAGCCCTGCTGTCCTCTGCAGCACATTGTAAACACAGGAATGATGGGAAGATTTGCTTGCTTTTAGCCTCCAGACTCCTCTGTGTAAATTCTTTGCCCAAAGAGCAAAACACACAGTAAATACGTGCCAGGAATAAATAGATCTCTGCCTAAGAGCACATGTGAGTTCTTGAACTCCTTTTCTGTTTAAGCAAATTTCTTACTACGGTATGTAAGCGTATGTGCAAAAGTGCCTCTCTAATTACAGCTATGAATCTTCCACTTACAATATCTGACCCAGAACATGCGTTTAGGAGAGCTGCAGCTGCACTGTTCTAAACTCTGCACTAAAGGAGGACAGCAGGAGAGAGCAGAGAAAATTTAAGGCAACATTAACACAAATGCAGTTATCGCTAAAGACAGCTCAGATTTTGTTAAAAAGGAGGCCATCACAGCACATCTCGCCACTCGGTGCGTTATTCTGACACATCCTTAGCCACCTGCAGCCAGGGACAAATCACGGGTAATCTCAAAAAATGACTATTGGCCACATTTCACTGAGGCAGTCCCATTAGGCAGCCCCACAAGGCAGCTTGCCTCCATCCTCTGACACGGGGAAAATACTTGCTAATAATGGGTTGTGAACAGTTTAGTATCTGCTGACGTTCTTGATTTTAGAGGAGTTCCAAACTGTAAAATGGACTAATTTTCAGCATTTTATGTTCACTGTACATTTCCATTTTGAAACAGTTTCAGGCTGTGCTATCCTTGTTATACAAAACTTGCTTGGTAACAAACAGAGAAAGAGATTCCTATTCCATCATCCAAGGCCTTTTTCCTGTCTCTGGGATAGATCACCTCCACTTAGAGGCTGAAACTTAAGATAATACATTTCCAACAGAAAATATTTTTAAAGACAGATTTTTTTTTTTATTTTTTTTTAATCCCCCAGTTCTTATTCTTTCAAAATAGCATCAAGCCTGAACTCTGCCAGGAAGCATTAAATGCTTAAAGCATTTCTTTCTGAGACTTGAAAGGCACAAGGTGAAGGAATCTAAATGCAATCACTTTCAAAGGATACTGAATGACCACATTCTAATAAGAAACCCTTTTCTGTCATATAAGCCATGGTTTCAGTCATTGTCTCTAATCCCTGGTTCATTGAGACATGTGATCTGAGTACTCTGAGCTCTTTATCCCCAAGCACACCTGCCCTTCATGTCCAAATGGACGTGCAGCTGAGATGACCCAGTGAAGGACAGATTCTAAAAATCTAAATTTGAAACATGCTTTGAAATAGTTTAACAGACAGTACATCAATATTGCCTTTTAATAACCTAAGAGGATTGTGTTAACACCTTCTACGTAAGTGTAAAACAAGACACTTAGGAAGTACTATAGACAAACTTTCTATTGCTGTTCCTACATTGAAGTAGTCTAGGCTTATAAGTGCAATTCAGATGCACAAAAAGCTCATTTACTGGACATTTGCTTCTTGAAATAAGGTCTTACCAGCAATTTACAAAGATAATTGTCTTAGCTTAAAAGATTTCTCTTTACACTAGAAATTGAATGACACTATCTCCATAAATTAGACAAATACCTTCTGCATGATATTGCTTTATCCACACCCTCATCAAGCCCTATAAAATAACTTCCCTCTTGATTTTGGTAGATGGAAGGGTATTTGTGAGTGTAGCTGCATACAGTATTTAACAGCACAGGAAACTTCATTAAAGTGTAATGCATTCCCAGAGCCCCCAGGTGAAAGTGCAGATACTCAGAAGGAAAGATTTTTTTAAAAAGTATCCTCCTAAAGATTTCAGCTATGCAGTTCAACTGAGTGTAAAGTTTCTAATAAATTCATTGCTCATCTTTATAAAAGTCATTGTAATTTTAAGATACCCCTGCAAGAATCTGATTCATTAAATACATGATGCTTCAAAAGATTATCATTATGATATTAAGTAATTCAGAAATTAGATTAAGTTTCTGATCAACTGAATTGGCATTAAATATACTTACCCAATTAGAACCATACTGCAATTATATTGATACTTCAGTTAACTACACATTAGGCACTGCAGCCAAAAATGTAAGAGAGAGTGAGTGAAAGCAATGTTTTCTTGGTGTTTGCCCTATGGTCCTTCTCTTAAACTGAGGCAATCTAAAATCTTTAACCCTTCAGGTACAAGCCTGAGCACATTGCATAAAGTAAGGTAAAAACAATAATAAAATAAGCTAATCAGGCATTTGTTTATCTGCACACTTGGTAGCCTGTTAGAAGAATTATGGCATCAGATCATCTTTTTTACCCCAAAGTCCTCTCAGCATCACCTGAGCAGCACACAGCTGGGGTTGGCAAAGGAAAAGACAACAGAGCATCCCACAGCCAGCTTAAAAACCAAAGAGTGGCTGAAGCATGTCAGACATCTGCCAGACATTACTTAGAAAAGATGGAAGACCAGGACAAGCACAGATTGAATCTTCCCTGAAGCATCTTCCCAGCCTCAAACAAGCCTCGCTGATACCAATTGCCCTTTTTCAGTGGATCTGCCCAACCATTTTCAGAATTTACATGCGCTTCTGGAATCTGTAAACTCCCATGATGACTTCTCTATCTTAGCCATACTCTGATGGCTTCTGGCTATTACCTTGATGGGGATAGCTAGAACCAGAGTGGGCAGGGGTATTTTTGTCCTTATGCAAGGCCATACAAACACAGGACAGTGGCACCATGTTTGCAGAGAGAGCATTTGCCACACACGCTAAACAGACACTCCAGGGATGAGAAAGGGATTGCAGTGTATAGTTTTTTCCATGGAAGTGACTGCGCCTGTCAGGCTGCACCCAGGAGGCATAACTGCTTTAAATCGCATTCTGCGCTTGGGGACAGGACAGGCCTTACACTAGGTTATCAACCTACAGGATTTTTTATTTTTTTTTTTCTCTTCTCTTCTAAGGTACTGTCTCACAGGGAGCAAAAAAATTGTTATACTTGACTGTATTGCAGCTTTTCTAGTAGTTTAAGACTATTTTAAGACTAGATAATGAATTGAAACTTGACAATTAGGTCCCAGCTGGAATACAGATGTTATTTAACCACATGTGAAAACACTCATCTGTGGCAAAAACTAATAGAATTTCCCAGAAAAGAGACTACAATTAATATGGACTTTAAAAGAGCAATATTTAACCAGCAATTATAATTTTATTAGCAAAAAGACTAAAAAGAATCAAGGTGAGTAGAGCTGGTTTCAAATATAAAGATTATACCACAGTTGCATCAATCAGGTTTTGTTTTAATGAAATCTTTCCCCTTTCCTCAGAGAAAGAGTTTTTACAACCATAAGTCATCTGCATTCAGCAGCAGGACAGGTGTGAGCATTGACTTACTGCACACATTTGACCTGACTTTTAGTTACACTACTAACTTTTAAAATGGTTACACTTCAGTGATCCCACTCCCCACAAAATCACCCAAGCTCAGCGCAATCTTTGCGGTGAGATTTCTTGTGTATGTAGAGCTAATTGCCACACCAGTTCTTTAATGGAGTATTATCACAAACATGGAATTTGATTACATTCAATTCTGAAAAGAAGAAAATGAAAATATGAGCTATTAAAAAGTGACCTTCTCTTTCCTTAGAGTTGACAGCAACCACTGGGAACACTACTCATTATGACAGCATGAGCTGTATGCCTGAAATAAATATTACAGAATTTATTAACAGATAATCAGCTACATTATCCGATTTAATTTTTTTTAACCTATATAGAATGATGAAGAAAATAACTAGGCGTAGTCAAGAGAGCTATGACCAATGACATGGCATCCCTTGGTAATATACCATTTTCTTGCCGATGTCACCAGGGATCATCTTACCATAGCTTTCTTGGGATGACTAGAAGACACCACGGTGAGGACTGAATACGGTAAAAGTGAAACAGTGTTTCTTGCTGTTTAGGAAAAGACAGTACTTCAACTCTGAAGGACTTTGTGCAAACCACAGTTTCACTTGAGCAAAAGTTTGACTGTCCTAGAGTGAGGTTCCCACACCAAAGAAAAATCTCCTCTAAAACACACGGTTGTGAGGATGGTCCTCAAACCTGCAACAGACTGTGCTCTGCTGAATGCAAGAACTGGGGATGCAAGAATGAAGTTCACATATACCTAACACAATGACAGAAAGTAAAATATCGAGTTGCCTCAGCCAGTGGAAAGTGCCAAGACAAGTAAACCCATTGCCTCTTGTTCCTGGGCCCCTCTTATTTATCCTTCTGAAACTAGAAGTCCTATGATGACATTTCTGGATCTTCACAGCCAGTGAAGGGTTGGCCAATTTGTTCTTTCTCTGACCTGACACGGTTGGAGCATTCTATGCTTTCTTTTCCTTATCTCTATGGATTGTCATAAGGAGAACCTCCTAGCCTCTGTTTCGCTGGATTAAGCAAGCCACACACGCGCAATCTCCTCAAAGGAAAAGTTCTCAATTTTGCCAGTAATCCTTATAACCCTTCTTTGCACCTGTGATGTGCTGAATTAATCTTTCTACTGAAGGAGTACCTGTGTTGTACAGAATATTCCAGATGAAAGCATTTTTACAGAGTACTCCAGATAAAATAAGTTTTGATCTATATAATAGCATTCTTATTTCACCATCTCACCTTACAGAAACACATTCTCTTTTCAGGAGCAAATCTCAGAGACCCATCTCAGTCTCCTAGTACTAATGCTCCAACAGCTTCTTGTCACTTCCAACTGATTTCTAATCTTAAAGCAAAAAACTAATTAGTCCTGAGGTGCATGACCTTGCACTCTGTAATGCTAAATTACATCCCCCTTTTTTTTTTATTTTGTCACATTTCAAAGTCCTAATTCCTCCAGTCTGATAATTTTATCCTCCTCCAACTGTGTGTGACTGACTACCTAAATTAGCACATTCCTTGTTTTTAATGTTGGGAACATCAGTGAAAAAAAAAAAAATTGATATCAAGAATTATCCTTTATAACTTTAGTTAACCCATCTCCAGTCTGATACAGTAGAAAGGTATTAAATAACACTAATAACACCCAGGTTAGTCCTAGACTTACCCATTTGACACATTTCTTCTATAGTAATGTTATAAAACCTGAGATAGGTCTACTACACTACTTTTTCCGAAGCAGTCCATCCTTAGCATTGCATCTCAAACCCACAAGTAATTTTTCAGTAACATCCAAACAGTATATCCATATGCCGGTTCCCTTGTAAAGTCTATCTTTTAGGATCTACCTGAGTGCATTTCCAAAAAGCTAGACTTTAAATTAAACCTCTCTAGCTTTAGCAATCAATTTTGCAAGATTCAGTAGTGAATGAAAAAATTTGTACCTGCTTGGACCTATCTTCCGTCCAGTTTCATACTTACGATATTAAAAGTGTTGACTACGTGATTTAATATCTTAGATAAAGTCAGTGGACTAGCATGCTGGTACTGATTAAATCGGGCAATTATTAAATAGAATCTGATTTCCAGGACTGTCAAATTGATACAGTATTTAACAGATAGGAAAGTGACGATGAGGAACATAAGAACAAGTATACTTGCTCTAAAACCCTTCAGTTAACAAGCTTCCATTTGACTTTCTCAAATTTGAAGTTAGTGTTTTGACATGAAGCATCAATAATCTGGAATTAGTAACTCATAAGTACCTTTATTAGTTCCTACAAGCTTAGATTTTTTCCCCTCATTGAATCTTGAGAGAATTTCACAATATTGCTGATGCGCACTATGTGTAGAAGGCATGCTGGTTCTAACCCTGGCTTCGAAAGTTTACTTTTTTTATATACACATTAAAATAAGCATATTCGTACACATAGCTAGTAAGAGATCCTGTCTTCTTTCTGCTAACTGTAAAATTCAGGGAGTTGATCTACACTGCACCTGGACTGGTAGTAGCTGTTGCTTTTCCTTCCCAGTGTGAAATAACACATATACAAATAGCAGTCACTGCTCTGTTTTTCTTGCAAGGCAGGCAATGGGGAACCTAATGAAGACAGCAGGTGAGTTCTTGGTTAGGAAGCAAGCCACAGAAACTTGAAAACATTAGGTATATACCTTGCTTTAAAGGGCAATAATGCGATACTATACGATTTTTGGGATACGCTGTAACAGAACTGGTAACCACAGAAAAATACCGGAAGTCCTTTTTAAGGTTATTTTGCTAAATCCCAGTAGACCACACTATCATAATACTTTTTTTTTTTTTTCCTCCTATAACCCTTCACTACAGATCCACCCAAGTTAAAGGCTTGTACTTAAATTCTTGAGACAGAACACTGAGAACACTCATCGCTGGAGAACTGTGTTATGGAAATGAAGCCTTCCGCTTAAAAGTTCCATCTTTTCCTCATTACAACTAAAATGTTGCAGGTTTCTTCATATGATTCACCTATAGTAAACGCAAGGAAGATTTCAAATACTTATTATTAATTGAACAGTGATGTGTCAATGAGAAGTATAAATCATGCATGATGATTGTTTCCCTCTACTGGTCCACACTGCATTTACATTTGAGTGGGAGAGCTGTCGTGCCAGATAGCAAACTTAAAACCTCCTGTAAGACTCCTCAGAAAAAAACCCAACCAAACAACAAACCACACAATTTTGAACTACTGTTAATCATTTAAGATTTTCTTAAAAGGAAGAGATTTGAATACATGAAAATAAGTGTGTCTACCAGGGAATTTAGTTTGTTTAATATATTGTATGATTTTTCAGTTAGCTTAGCATATTTCTAGGCTCCTACAAAGGTCATATAATTCGATCCATTAATATGTGACTTTCTACAACAGACCAAAAAGCCTTCACTTGTTTTTAATGAGCTTTGTGGCCTTTGTGAACTCTATTGTATATACTAGCCACTGTCTCACATGGGATGTGTTGAAAAGGTTGCCAGGAAATACACAAAACAGTTTACTGACCTACCCATTCTTTACCTTTTCTATTATTATTAAGACTTTTTTAAGTTATGTTCCTTTTCTTAAAGAAGTATGATCTGCTTGAAACTCCCCACACCACAGGCATGTAAAGAGACATCATTAGATTATAAATTATTGTATTCTTATTTAAATCTTTAAATTATTAAAATTGCTGCCTTTCAGCACCAGCATTTTTGCACAAATATAAAGTGTTTTCCAATAGTCTAAAGTGTTTTTGGCTAAGATTTCAATCACAGGTCTTCTCCAAAAACGTCTCCTGGAATGGATATTCGTCCTTTTTCTTTTTGCCAGAGATGAAAACTATACCCAGCTGAATATGCTGCTTGTATTATCATAGCACCCCAGAGACCTAAACGATGGCCAGAATCTGAACAAATCCACGGTATTGTGCTAAACCTCTTCATTTCTTTGGAATTTATATTACAGTGTACACTATAAAGACTACAGTGAGAATCTTTAATGGGTTCCCTAGATAAATGAGGTTCTGGCTATACGCTAGGAGGCTGAGAGTTTAGGATTAATACTAGGAGACCAAATATTAGCCAAAGAATTGTTGCTAGCATAACACTAATTCACCTGCTAAAACCTGTGCCTGACCAGAGGCCCACCGCAGGGAGCCTTCATGAGAAGGGTATGCTCTGGAGGGGAAAGAATTGTAGACCACCTTAATTTTGATATAATTTGGTTTCTAAAACATCGTTTAGAAGCTGCACTCGCCAAAAATGATGCCCAAGTCATTTGAACGTGTCTTTGATTTCTCTTTTAGGTTACATTCCTGTCCTGGTGCTACAGGCAGCAGCAGGGCACCACAGGACAAGAAATCTTGTAACCAGTCAGGCATTACGTGCAAATGCTAGAGCTTCTATTCTCTGCAGTTACATTCCAACACATAACCCCAACGTGTAATATTTATGTTGGTGGAATACATTCAGAGGGGTAATGCATACTATAGTTTTAACAACAAAGTCCCTGACTGGTACCTTAATTCCCCATTTTAGAATACTGACCCACTAAGTTTATACCTGCTGCTTCCTAGACAAGTGAAAAAGCGGTTGCTATCGATTCACACAATTTAAATTTGCCTGCCCAACAGCAAGCCAGTCTTATTCATGAAGGTGTCACAGTTTTTTTTAAATACAAGTCTCCAAGCGTTTGCTTTGATTACTTGTGACTTGACTATTTCATGGCACAGGGAAACAGACTGTAGATGCTGACAACTCCAGAATAGGGAAAAAAAGTCTTCAAGTCTTAAGACTGGTTTATCTCCTTTCCCCACATAGAACTCTGAAAACTTTACTTAATTTAGGTCATTAGGTATTTTAATTACTCTTCAAAACAGTCATGGTGTTATTCTCACCTAAGTAACACACTTGCTCTACCTGTAAAATGCAAAAGCCTCAGCAAAAGCTTGACTAACACAGTTCATACCACCACCTTTACCCCTCCGTCTTAAAGAGAGACAGATTATAGAAGTGATGTTCTACTTCCTGTGCTGTTGCTCCTGGAAAACTAGAAAGTAATGGACACACTAATCTCCCCCAAGATCTCAAATATTCACCATACAACAGCAAACAAGAATTTTCAAGACAAATCCTGCTTTTCAGGAAAGAGTTATTGTTTCTTATTTTTTTCCTAAGGTATGAAACACTGAGTTCAAATAAATCAAATGATATGATCCTGTACCATTCATTCATTTTTCCTTCAGACAGGTTCATTTGCAGCAAGAAAGCAAGCATAGATTTCCATCTGCAAGCATTCCCTTGTCCATTTCAGGGGTTTTGCAAACTCAAAAACTCCCTAGCATTTAATGCACCAAACTGGTTTGATGCTCCTCTTGCTCTACAGCTCAGCAGCAAGGAGACGATAAGCCTTCGGTTTGGTAGAACTCGCAGCTCCGCTCACACAATATACAGAGTACAACTGCAGAACCCGGCAGTTTATTTTCTGATACAAGATTGCATTCACATGCACACTCTGCTGTCATGTCTGCATTCACAAGTAAGCAAACTTTTAGTGCCTGTGACTATAAAGCTTTCACTTGCAATTTTGGTTTAAAATTCCCTGAAAGGCAAGCAATGTTGGAAACATTTTCATAGCGTGGAATCCTGGGATAGACATGTCTACAGACTATTCAAATGCATCCTTTAGTGACTATCTTGGATAAGATCTATCAATTTGCAGATCAGTGATTTCCCTTTCAAATTCTATCTTAGAAAAAAGCCTAAATAGAAAAATAACCAGGTTTCCCTTCCAGAGGGAAAAGCAGTATTTCTGGAAAAGGCATTGTGTTTTGGTCAATATTTGCCATCAGTTTAAATTATGTGAAAAAGTCTTCTAGGTGTTACTTTTTAGACCTTTTCCTAGAATTATCTGGCATTAAGTATAATGCTACAATAAAAGCAGTGCTATTCACTTAACTCTGAGAAACTTAAAATTTGAGTTTGTTTGCAGACCTCCCAACACTCCATACCGGGAAGAGTTAACTAGGCAAATAAGTGAATAAAAGTAGCCAAGGATATTAGGAGCAAGGCATATCCATGGAGAGACAAGATAATTTGCAGACCTCCTTTGACAACTAGCCAGTGTATTGTGAAAATGTGGTTTAGCTTCAGAAGCGGCCTCTGATACTGGGTTATCTGAAGAATGATTTTAATACAACTTTATAAAACTGAGTTGAATTAATACTGCTTAAAGGGATTATCTACCACTGAAACAACCGCATTGTCTCTCCTTTCCCTCGCTGCTAAACTAAACTGACCACAACCTATATCATCTCCCCTCCATTCACCTGTCACCAGCAGTGACAGCTCCAGGTTTCACCTTCCAGACTCTTCCTTTTTTTTTTTTTTCCCTAATACTAACGGCATCATGCAGAATTCAAATCAAGAAATAGTAGCAGAAAGCAGAGTTTGTGCTTTTCCCTCTGATTTCCGCTTCTAAGTCCTAGGTCGGGAAAAAAATCATAAAAATAAATCGCTGCTTAAATTTAATTTACAGAGCTGAAAATTTCAGTTAAAAAGTCAACTATAAAATCAGGAACGGAGAAAAATTAGATTGAAATACGTTTGCAGCTAGTGGCATTGCCACCTATGTAAATGAACAAACATTCTCACTATACAGACGCCTGAGTGAAAGCAAGGATTTAATTGCATTTTTTCTGCAATACATGTGGACATATTAAAACTCTACATGGGGAGAGAGAGGAGTTAATTTGATAAATCTTTTAGGGCTGCGGAAAGGACAGCTGATATTTAAAAAGCAAAATACACACTACAGTGTGAACTTCCCCTCTTCCTCCCTTCCTACTTACTCGTATCAAAGCATCTCAGAGCTCTTACCAGCTTTAACACCCTTCCCACCTCCGCTGCTGTTCCACTCAAGTCTTTGTGTGGGCTTGTGCATGGACCCAAAAGCTAACTCGCTGCTCTCTCTTGTGCAGATCCTTCCCCTCTGTTACTTCTTTGATGAGCAAAACTCTGATCTTCCTGAGAAATTGTAAAAACTTGGGGGAGCTGAGAGCAAAACAAAATAAACCCACCAACAGCAATTTTTTTGATGACTTTGTAAGAAAACGACCCCTGGTTCCAACTATTGTCATACAGAAGAGTAGATATGATG
This sequence comes from Dromas ardeola, assembly GCA_013398915.1. NCBI lineage: Eukaryota > Metazoa > Chordata > Aves > Charadriiformes > Dromadidae > Dromas > Dromas ardeola. Next base: position 501,749 of record VYZM01010756.1, on the reverse strand, counting down.
TTGGGACTTCAACCTGTTGTGGCATTGCACAAGAGTTCCTGCAAGTCCCCAGCTTTAATACAGTTTCACAAGCAGAAATATCACTGAATCCCCTTGGTAATTGTCTTATATCTTACTCAGAATGCTGGAATGCTCTTCATACTTAGCAATTCTTTAAAAAAGCAATTTACCAACTCCATAAAACAGAACCCAGAAGTGCCAAACTTTATTTCATCCCGTTCTGCGTTGCACAATCTCCTGGCATTTTGAGCACTGTCGTGATTCCGGCATGCAGTAGAGCAGCAATACCTTCTCACACTACACAGCTAGAATTGGCAGAGCTCGGTTTAGTGCAAAAACCTCAACAGACTTGGAAAGCTTTTGTGTGTGCACCTGCCCACAAAAGCTTGCATTTACCCTACCCCGTAGTAACATAAGTACAAAGCACCACCAGGAACACCGTTACTCCACAAAGGTCTCTTTGCTGTGCATTTAAGGTCTGACTATAGAAACATTTGGGGCTACAGGGGAACACAGCATACAGAATCATGAATTTCCTGAAGATGCCTTATACTGTTGTCTCAGGTGGGGCCATCCTTTCTTAAATACACTGCATTTGCTTACTTAAAATTCCAATGCTCTTTTCTCCATGTCCCACCCCACACTAAGCATCTGTGGGGTTTTTTTTGTTTGGTTGGTTGGGTGTTTGGTTTGTTTTTTTTTTTTAAATAAACAGATCTTAAATATCTGAAGATTCTTAAACTTAAAACACTAAAGGCCTGATAAAAATTTCAGCCAGCAGCTGCTGTTAGCAAGAAGCACTCTGGAGACAGACCATCACGGGGTACTGGGAGGGAAAGAAACAGCACGACAGCAAAACATTCATTTGGTTTGTTGCAGTTTCCAGAGGAGCTTACCGCATGCCACCACCACCTGCAGCTTTGAGTGTCATCTGGAAAAGAAAGCTACGTGGGGAAATAACTGCAGCCATTCCCACCTGCTGCACCCTTCCGTGGCACCACATGCACGGAAAAGCTGGGTCCATCAGGAACACGGATCATCTTTCCCTGTTATCCGAGCTGCACTTAGGAGAGCCAGGATTCCTTCTGCCTTTGCACAACGCAGGAATACAAGCAGCTTTTGCTTTGCAAGGAATATCTTCATGCTCAGTGCATTCAAGCAATGGCGTGATCTTGTAATTCAAGAATTCCTTGGAGACAGTTTGATTGTTCTAGAGGAATAGAAGTGACTTTAAACTGTCTTTCAAATTAAACAGCATCAGTTCCCCCAGAGGTTTAGATAGATATGTGTCTGCTTTACATCACAAAAAATTACTGCTGTAGCCACTGTTTCCCAGGCTCAACAGAGAAATTCCACAAATACTGTGGAAATGGGAAAGTCTCCATTCTTCTAATGCTTCCCATAAATCATAATGTCATCATTTTGAAATGCAATGGTATGTTCCATTTCAAAAAACCTCCAGCAAATCTACTTTTTCTGGTTTGTAGAGCCTGGGTCAATTCACCTAAGTTTTTAGGGTATGTAAATTCTGCTTTACAGACAGATAGCCTGTGCTGGAGCACTATAAGGGACTTCATTGTCTCTTGGAGCAAAGTTGCACAACACACGTTCTGCAGAGAAATTTCTCTGCTCTCCCAATGGTTAAGAAACACTGTGGTATCAATATGGCATGTCCTTCACGGGACCTAGGGTGCAGCACACAACCTCAGCAGGTTATGAAGGGCCAGAGCTGGGGGTGTCCTCGGAGGGGATAGACTCATACCCCACAAAAGCAGCTACTTCCAAGCAGCACGCACTGCCCCACACCACTGCGATTTTAGCCCTTTCTCCAGCTGCTGGGATTACCAGCAGTAGAAAGAATCATAGGATTGTTTAGGTTGGAAAAGACCTTTAAGATCACTGAGTCCCACCGTTACCCCAGCACTGCCAAGGCCACCACTAAACCATGTCCCCTCAGCACCATGTCTACACATCTTAAATACCCCCAGGGATGGTAACTCCACCACTTCCCTGGGCAGCCTGTTCCAGTGCTTGACAACTCTTTCAGTGAAGAAATTTTTCCTAACATCCAATTTAAACCTCTGCTGACACAACTTGAGATCATGTTACTATACACAAAGCAGCAACAGTACAAGAGAGAAACAACCAGCAAACAGTAAATAACGCTGCTGAACGCTCAAGCTTTTTACACATTGAACTTTGACAATTTTATACTCACAGCTGTGACCCTATGCATTCTACAAATGGAAGTGCAGATACAAATCTTAATTCTTAGTGATTTTTTACAAAGCCTTTAAACCAGTAAAGCTTTGATAAAGTCAGGAGTCACCAAATCTATTGTTTCCCTACCCTAAAACACTTGCAGAATTTGTCAATATTCAGAAAATCATCATTCAAGCCTCCTGCAGCTGCAAGTAATTGGGAAACAAAAGTAAGGGAATTAGGATTGGGTGGTTCAGGTGCTGAGGGTGTGCAGGGCCTGAATAGAAGTGACAATGAAAATACAATAAAAACTGGGTTGAGAAATCTTAAGTCACAAGGCAAAGCATATGTATTTGCAGGATTAACTCTTGGAAAGAAACAACATTCTGGTGCTTAAGATATTTCTGTGCCTTCCTTTCCCACTTATAAAATGGGTGCTGCGAGCCTTAATATTAGAAGAATGATGTTACTGGAAGTGCCAGGTACTTCTAGCAGCTAAAAAAA
>VYZM01010756.1:408839-499018 GCA_013398915.1 Dromas ardeola | reverse complement strand
AAAAAAAAAAAAAATCCTAAATTGTTACTTTGGTTCCCTTTTTCTCCTGTGTAGCATTCTCCATGTAGACAAACATGAGAAGAAACAACATCAATTGAGCAAAGAAAATACATATATATTACAATATATATTTATTACATATATATATTACATATACATAACAATACATGAACTATATTGTTTAGACACGCTCCACAGTAGAGGAGGTCTCATTAAGAATATCAGTCTTTCTACTCAACAGTAGAAGAATCACATATAGGCATCATCAGCTGTTTTTCTGATCTGTTTTACAAACAGCAAACCAGACCCCAAGTCCTCAAACTTTGTAGACCTGAACAGACCCTGAGGCACAGCCAGAATCACGGAATTACAGAGTTGGAAGGGACCTCTAGAGATCACCTAGTCCAACTCCCCTGCTAGAGCAGGATTGCCTAGAGCACATCACTCAGGACTGCATCCAGACGGGGCTTGAAAGTCTCCAGAGAAGGGGACTCCACACCCTCTCTGGGCAGCCTGTTCCAGTGCTCTGTCACCCTCTCCGTAAAGAAGTTTTTCCTCATATTTGATCGGAACTTCCTATGTTCCAGCTTGTGCCCGTTACCCCTCGTCCTGTTACTGGGAACCACTGAAAAGAGCCTGGCTCCATCCTCCTTAAACCCACCCTTTAGATACTTGTAAACATTCATAAGGTCTCCCCTCAGCCTTCTCTTCTCCAGGCTAAAGAGTCCCAGCTCTCTCTGCCTTTCCTCATAAGGGAGATGCTCCAGTCCCTCAATCATCTTCATTGCCCTACGCTGGACTCTCTCCAGTAGTTCCCTGTCTCTCTTGAACTGGCGAGCCCAGAAGGTAGGAAGAATTTTTTTCCAGCACTGCAGAAAATACAGACAACCCAAGTAACCTTGATTTCCAGACTGAACTGACAGCAGAATGGAGCAAAAGCACTGCTATCATTAGCACATCAAAAATGATGCAGAAATTAGCACTTTTCATTTAGGCTATTTACACAAAGCCAAACTCTTCCAGTCCTCATCCACTGTCAGAAATTCAGTTGCCTAAAAATGTTATCCAAGGGCTAAGCAGAAACGTTTGCTTCACACTGCTGTGATTCCACATTGTTTAATTCATCCAAAACTTCTCAGTTGCCCCATCACCTCCTCCATAATAGCTATAACCCAAAGGAGATTTAGCTCCATGAAATACATGCCCCATTACAGTCAAATGATCCAGCTCCTGAAACGATGGGGATAGAAATGATGGAGAAAATACTTTCTTACTTTCTTTAATGCCTCCCATTTGCCCAGAATAAGAAGAAAGCATTCTGCAGCTAGGTCTGGGCTCTTCAGAGGATGACAGGCCCTTTGGTTGTTACCCTCACTTGTTAAAGGAAAACAAAAAAAAGTGAATAAAAAAAATAATGCAATTTGGAGCCAATAACATAAAACTCCTGGATCTGGGGCATACGGCTATAGCAATTTTCTGCTAAAATGCTTAAATGTCTATCTGCCAATTCTGTGTACAAGATCTTCAGACTTGCCTATTTAAGCAATGAGCATTCGAGCAATCTATACTCTAAGCAGCTGATATAGTACTGATAGGGCCTTAACAACAAAGAAGGCACAGTCTAAATTTACAGAAACAAAACTACTGCCACCATGGCAACAAGTTAGCAAACAGCAAAAACTCCTTCTAAAACTGGGAAGCAATTTTGCCTCTAATCACACTGATACCAGGTGTATAATTCTTAAATGCAGTCCTCTCTGGCACACTCGCTTCATGAAAAGAAAACATTAAACTGTGTACAAATATTCGCTGAAAATATGTTTACAGATGCGATAAAAATTGCATCCGTAATACTGCCTGAGATAATTTTCATTCACATAGGAAATAATCAACTGTGTACAAATCTAGGACTGCAAATAAGCCTGAACTTTGAAACAGATACTGAAGCAAAAATACCGAGCACTATGATGTCTGTAGACAAATCCAGCTAAAAAGGCAAAAGCAACAACTAGATTTTGTTCCAAAGCATATAGCTCTCAAAGCAGAGCTCTCCTTTACTCATCTGAATGTCTCCAGCCACATATACCCCAAAAAATGTGTAGGTAAAAGACTACTGAGACCCAAATAATATTTTGGTTAACCTGGAACTCTTTCTTTGGGGTTTTACTGGGGGTGGGGGGGGTGCACAGGGAGAGACAAGAGGAGAGCCTTGGGAGTTCGATTTGGTTTTGCTTTTCAGTTTGGTTTTTGTTTTGGTGTTTTTTTTGGTGTTTTTTGTTTGGTTTGTTTTTTCTAAACAAATAACGTTATTAGAGGCTTACACAGAAAGACAACATGTTTAGCCATACCCCAGAAACAAAGCAGCACTAACTGTCCTGCATTTATAACAGAGAGACAAAAGAGAAAACATTAAAAAGAGCAGATAAAAACAGTTCAACTCATGAAGAAAAAAAAAAATTAAATCCCTTTGCAACAGTTCACCAAAGCCAGTGGAAAAATATCAGCTTCAACCTGACTTCACCAGGTTGAAGATCAGAGTTGAATGGCCCGGGATAATCCAAAGTAGAAGTCTCCACTGACTTCATTGCCTTTTTTCACCTATTTGGTTGAGGCCAAATAATAAGGTGAGCCAAGTGGACTTCAGAGAAACAGCAGCTATGAAAGATTCAGCCATACCATTAGCTTTGATGACCTTAAATAAGGAATCGTAGCTCAAGATGAGCATTACTTCATCCAAAAGCCAGAGACAGGCTGGACGTCTCCACTGTTGGGAAGATTTCAAAAGCCCTTCATTTCTAAATTGCTGGTTCCACACACTCGCAACCAGCAATTTCAGCCTGAAGTGTGCCAGCCAAAATGAACTTCTGTTGGAGCAGTTGTGTAGAAGTCCTCGTGAGGATGAGTATACTCAGCTCAAACTCTCTCCACATATGAAGTCAAATATCTGAGTCTTTAAATACAGAGCTAATTTGAAAGGAAAAGTAAAAGTAGTGACAGAGCTAGACTTATGCTTTTGGAGTGTGGCAAAAATGCGTTTGCCACATAAGAATGCAAACCGTAACAGGGCAAATACCTTCCCACTTTTTAGCATGGCACACATACAGCAATAGAAAAGCACAAACACAAGCCTATAGCTGCTAAACCAGGAAAGTGCTTCTCAAAAAGGGTCAGAGTGAAAGGGCTGTTAACAGTAATAAAGTAGTCTGAAGCAAAGTTAATTAATAGGGAATGAATAGCATCATTAAAACACGCCAACAACAGGAACAAGCAACCACCAAAAACATGATGCGATATTCAGCAGAAATGAGCTTTCTGAAGTGTTGTCCCTTTTATCTCTTTACATTCCCACAACTTAGTTACAGCACCTCCCGTCCCCTCCCAACACAGCAGCTCGCTGACCCGAGCCAGCTAGAGCAGAACCCAGCAGAGCTGAGTACCAGCTAATTTGGGGGTCTCCTTCCTACCTACTGTTCCCCCAGCCCACCCTTGCAAAATTTTACCCAAGACTAACTCCTATTTGGAATTTGGCTGAAGTTGGTAGTTTGCTTCAAAAATTATCAGGGAAAAGGGACAGAGCAACACTGGTAAAGGTAGTTAGCCATGGAAGAGAAGGTTTGGAATGTCAGATGCTTTATGTTATTACTGTCAGCCACGCTTCAGCAGCAGCACCTATATTGAAAATGTGAGTGTAGATCACAGGCTATTACCCGTGTAGATAAGAACCTGTTCTGACTTGATGAGAAGTAGGTCAGAGAAGATGACCGATTGAGACAGATAAAAACATCTGTAAAGCTGCTCTAAATTCTCCAAAACCTGAAAAGGTACAGAAATGCAGGGCACAACTCTCCACCTGCTCTGCCTGTCCTGGAGTGGGAGTGGGTTCGCGATCTCACATGGGTTTGCTGTAAGTACCAAATACAGGCATGGTTCTCATTGTCTTGTGATTTGAAGCGTATGGAATTTTAAAGTGTGAAATTACAAGTTATTTCTACATCTTGCATCCAAAATAGATGTACGGGTCTCAAATTTTCTTCCGTGGCCAACAGTTGTCTATAAGCTTCAAAGAGCACCACATTTCTGGTCCCATAGTTGCCACTGTCCTCTGTATAAAAGAGCATATGGATCCACCTACAATGACATCTGAACAATTTTGCCCTGTTATTTTCTTCACATGAACAGGGAGGAAAGAAAAACAGGAAAATATTTCTTCAATCAGCCACGGAGGTTATGAATGCCAGGTCTCCCTGCCTGTACCTACCATTAGACGGCCCTCTCTCTCCTGAGCCCCTGCAAGTCATTTATTTTTCTCTCAAACCCAAGAGAAATTACCCTCTAGATTTGTACTTTCCTGCTTGTAATGAGTAGTTTCCTGTTGTAGACATATGGCTGATCAGGATTTCTGTTGTCATGATGTAAAAAAGCCCAAAAAACCTCTAAGCCAGTGCATCAACGGAAAGTGTTTATTACACCTTGCAAACAATTTTTTTTTTGTTTTCTATTGGCAGTTTGCACTGGGAAAAACAGGTAAACCTAGCTGTTTCATCATGCCATGTGACTGCAACTTTCTCCCATCTCTTTTTATTCTTTTTAATGGACACCTTAGTACAGAAGCTAGAAATCAAAAGGATCATAATGCAGGGTTAATCTCCCTGTACCAAAGAACTTGCAAGTTGCAACAGATACTGCTTAATAGTTGTGGTTTTCATGGCTTTTAAAGTGTAAAAGCTTTTGCTACCACTGCAATAATTACCCGATAGCATTGCTGGCATTCAGTAGGTGTAACTGCCCAAAGCAGGACCCCATCAAAACAACAGTCCTCTATACAGACTAGAGGTAGTCATTGGTGCAGGATTTCAGCTATCTTTTTCTCTTATCTGACACAAATTCAGAAGGTACAATTTTAAGGTCTCCTACAATTTAAATATTCCCCCACCTTCCCAAGTGACCAGGACTTTCACTCTTCCTCTTCTGTAGTTTTGAGTCAACGAAGTTGATGAAATAAAGAGTTCTTTCTTTGTTCCCACAAAACATAATTCCATCTTTCCCCAACTAGGTTTTCTGTAACCTCCGCAACACCATCAGCCTTTTCTTTATAGTTCCTACTCTACCTACATAGGTTAGAACGTATTATTCTTTACGAACTAACCTACCTCCTCCAACCCAGGTGCTGGGTGGTGCTGCTATGCCTGGAAGCACAAAGTTCAGTCCCCACACAGAACGCTTAAATTTCTGTGGCACATGGCACTTCGCATCATGCATTAACATCAGCTATTCGATATTTTCTCCCTTCCCTAGTAGCTGTTTTATGCGTAATGACGTTCTACTTGAAGTCTGCTCCAGGGGAATGAATGCTATGGGATGGATTTAGACACACAAGTTGCAGAAGTAGGTCAAAGGCAGGCACCAGCTCTCACCTTTATCAGCTAATGCTGCTCCTGGAGAGACACCGAGAACCGCAGAGGGGCTTGCAGCATTTACAGAGTGTTTGCAGTAAAGGTGTCATGGGCAACGTACAGTAAAAAAAATTACTGGTCCCAGTATACATGCATATAAACCATTAAATAGGTAGTTAAATAGGTGGTGCTCTCCTTTCCTGCTCTCACTGCTGGCAGAAAAGCTCACTCCACCTGTGGGGATACTGACAACCACATCTCGGTCTCCTGGTTACTTCAGCCTCACTGAGTTCTTCAGATGGCATGGTGACACAAGGGAGGGACGGGAGCAGGAGCACTGTTCATGTTGCACATGCTTCAAGTAGAAAAAAGACACAGTTTTTTCCCTGACAGTTGTAAAGGCCCACAGGGAACATTTAGCTATTGTCGACACTGCTCCTTTCATCAGAAATAGGCTTCGGTACGCAGTTTCTTTCCCTCTGCCCAGGATGGGAGAGCACAAACAGGAGCAAAAGCAGCTCCTGGGACAGCCACAAAATCCAAAAGGGAACAATTTGGAGAATTCTTGGCAATCACATCCATCCAGACCGGTAAAGCATAGAGAGGGGGGCAAATTTCCCAACAGATTAATACTAAGCTACATTTTGAATACTCTGTTTTGGCACCGGATATCTTATGATCGGAATTAATTACAAGGTACAGGGAGCAAGAGAGAACAAAAAGATTACGCCTCCAACAAAACGCACCCAAGGGCCACAAAGATGCAATGGACTTGGTTATTTAAAGGGAAGGGCAAACCTGCCTCGCCTCTAGGTAAGTGAGGATGTGTCCTGTCACAGCTAAGAACCTGCGATAAGAAAAAAAGCAAACGTTTCTCTAGAGAGCAAAAGGACAGTGTTGACAAGTCTAGTTCATGACATCAGGCTCAGTTAGGCCAGGCTGCCAGGCTACTGTCTTGTAAGCCTTTAGACAGGTAGAATTTTTGTACAAGAGGTTTTCTTAATCCTTGCTCTCCTATGCCACAAGGTGATGCAGCCTTTTATTCTTTATAGTGCCTTTTTTAAAAGGCTGTCTACATATCCCACACCCCCCAGTCATTACACCTACAGAGAGGACAAAGCCACACAGGCACCAAACTAACTGGTCAGCCATGCTCATTTCCCGTGACTAAGATTAAAAAACAGAACAATTATGAGATGCCACCACAAGAGATCTGCAAACCTGCACTGTCAACTGTAAGAAAACATCTCAGCCCACTGCCAGAGCAGTGTCACTCCCTACATAACCAAGAAAATCTGTGCATATTGGGTGACAGCAGGATACACATTTGCTTTTTTATGTCTGCTGCAAGCAAAGGAAACACACACCTCAGCAGGTATTATGAAAGCAGCTAAAAATGATGAAGAATGGTGGTGTTTTTCCTCATTCTTAATATATTTGTGTTTTCAACCATGTGGGTGGGTGAAGCAAGTTCTCACGCAACCATAGCTGTTTCTAAACAAAGCGTGTTTCTGTAAACTAGAGGAATCTATTACAAAGCACAGAAAAATATTTTCACACACAGCCTAATAACATGTTTTGTCAATTAGCTCAGTCACCACTCAAAGGAGTCACAATTCTACCCTCTTCCCCTTCTTTCCTCCTTAGAAATAGAAAAAGCAGCAGTTGTAGAAGTAATTCTTAAACTCAATTAGCATTTATTATAAGTTTCCAGGTACAACCTACGCTTATCTCCCAACAGCATAAAGAGAGGTCTCTTTGAGGGGTTATGATAAAAGTAGTCATTTCACAGCTGATTTCCGCACACTGTTTTAACAATCCTGCCCCATTTCTAGAAAATCCTGCCACCCTATAATCTTCAGGAAGATTAAAGGTACATAACATAGCTTTAAAAACCCACATTGCTTAAGGTCTCTTATTAGTCAGGTTTTCCCTAAACTCACCATTCATTATTTCTTAGGCAAGAACTGAAATGACATTCCTGTAATGCCACTAACATGTCACTTTTAACAGGCAGCAACAGGTGCACTTCCTAGCTACCAGAGGATCAAGGAGCACACCAGGACCAGAATGTGAAGGAAAAGGTGAAAACTGAGTTGAATCCTATGATCTTCTGAAGCGGTCTCAAGTGTTCTTGGTTTAACTCTAAGTTTTCTGCATCTATCCCTTCTGTGCCTTGAGAAGGCACAGAGAACTCTACAGTCTTGAGAACGAGGATGCTCATCTTTAACCTGAAATCAAAGCCCAGAATACTCTATAGCTTGCTGTACACCCCCCCACCCCGAAAAGCGAGATATTAAGTGATGCCGCGATACTTAGAGAAGGATAACGTGTTCCCATTTTTTTTTGTCCTCTTCTTTGTAAAGTTGTAACATCTGCCTGAATCACTGTTTTCTCTCATTTCCCCCTCATGCTCTCACTACGGCTTTGTGAAGTGGCAGCCAAAACCAGAGGTTGTTCCTAAGTTGGAACATGAAATCTAATTAGATGCTCCCTCTCCTGTGAGGATGAGGTGGAGAGCGCCAGAGACAGAAGGCACAAGCTCCTTCTGGAAGGAACCCAAAAAAATTAAACTGCAATCAGATCAAACAGCAAGAGAGAAATGTTTATTAGTGAAACCTGTGTTAGTGCTGGAACAGGAGAGGTGTTTCCAATCCCACCACTTTTTGCAAGGCATTCCCTGTCATTATTCTCTGGTTGAACCCCGGTTTTGTTTTGAAATCTAACCCTCGATAATAGTCAAAGCCCATGAGTTATTCCATCCTCACTTATAACTCCTTAGAGCTAAATTACCTTCTTATTTTGAACCATAGATGAACACACCACACCACATCATATATGCTGGTGCTGTTTGGGATTTGTTCTTTGGAGGGCAAATGGCTGCTGGATTTCACCTGCAGGAGCAAAGTTTCCCCAAAATTCATTGCCTAATGATGTATCATCACTTATCCAGACGATTTGCAGCTTGGTAGAAAATATTCCCTATTTTGGGCAACTTTAACAGCTGTGGAAAGATGAGGAGAGGAGTGCAACCCTGATTACACGGCCTGTTACAGCCCAGCTAACCGTATTTCTTGTGCAAGCACACTGTTAGGTTTTTAGGTTTTTGCAGGTTCTCCCCTTTGGACCGAGATCAATCATGCAGAAATATTTTTAACCCAGATGAAAGAATCACGATCTACGCTTGGATAACTGCGGTGATAGGAACACCAGTTTGTTGGAAAAGTAATATAAGCCATCACCAACTGTTAAAAAAGTCTTGGAAATATATTAGGATCCAGGTTTTGATACAAAAGGAGAATGGCAACTAGGCAACTCTTTAGCTTTAACTTGACCAAATGAAGCGGAAGTGGTTGAGAACATGAAAACTGAAACCAATTTGAACAACAGCAACCATGAAGGGCTAGAGTTCACAGCTCATGGAAGAACAGCAGCAAAAACAATGGACTTTTGAAAAAGCAGATTTCAGTGGGTTCAGATGACTGGCAGATAATGTGCCACATGAAACAAGCCAGAAGGTAGCAGCAGTTCTAGAAATCTTGCCGTTCTTCAAAAAAAAAAAAAAAAAAAGTTGATGGCCCAGCGAATGGATAGCAGTGAGAAACTGAAAGAACTAAATCACAAATTCTTCAATGACCTCCTGTGCAAGCAGGAAGTCTAAAGAAGGTGAAATCTGGACCATATTAATTAACTGAGCTCAAAGACATAACAGGGGCCGGTAAAGACCAAAATCAGAAAGGCCAGTAACACAGAGATAACTAAAGAAAGGATATAAAAACTACCAAGAAAACACTGTACTGCAATATAAGAGGTAAAACTAGAGAAGCAAGTAATAAGAAAACAGTATGATGATAGCAGGTAAAACAGAGAAAAAAAAATAGTTGGGGCTGTCTACCCAGACATCAGATATTTGTAACTTGGCTGGACTTCATATTCTCAGAACTAGTGCTTTCATTAAAGGTTTTCTTTGAAAAAACTTATGAAAATCTAGAAGATGCAAAGGCAAACATGGTACTTATTAAAAAGAGCCAGCTAATTATAGACCAGTGGGCTTACCTTAAAATTCCCCCTGAAAGCAACAGCATGTATCAGTAGACAAACCACCTATATGTGTTTGGATGATGAGGAAATGAGTAACAGCCAACACAGATTTGTCAAGGATCAATCTAATTTCTTTCCATAGCTATGTAAAGGACTGTTGGATAAAGGAATAACAGAGGTGAGATATCTAGACTCCGGTGAGGCTTTCGACAGTGTCTTGTCAGACAGACTTGTAAGCCCTGTTTCTGAAACTTGTTCATTTTGGAGATGCCCTTTTAAAAATTTGTTTCATAAATACAGCAGTTTCCAACAATCATTCAGAAATTCTTAATGAAAGATTGGACACTTCAAAACACGGCCAAGCACAATGCTGAAAACTTTGGAAGCATCTGGAAGCACTTTTGTAAGTGATTGTGGAGAACCACAGCAGAGGGGAGGGATATGTTTACAAATCTCTCATTAAAAGTAATGATGGCAAGCAATGGGACCAGTTTGTCTGGGAAAGAGACTGGCTCTCCAGCATTAGACTTTTAAAAAAGAAAAAGCTGCTTCTATGAAGATTAGACAGATTTAATCTTGGTTGGGGAAGAACCTGACAAAATGCCCTGCTGAACTTCCAGCTTAAATTTTCTGATCCCTTGAAAATGTTTAAGTACTAACAAATAACACCCCTGGTGCCTCCCCATACAGCTAGCTAAATGAGACAACAAGTGATTATATGATTAGTTCAAGGTTCTGTCAACAAAACCAAGCACTGAATTCTCCTGCAATTCTGAGCACTGAGACCAGGTTAATTCTTGGGCTCTCTAATCTCCGCAGGGGTACAAGGAGCAAAGGAACATTTATTTACATTTGTGAGTGGAAGAGGAGGATAAGTGGCTGGCACAGTACCTGAATCCATCTCTCTCCTACTCAGTCGGGAGAACTCATAGGCCCTACTGATTTGTTCAACCAGCACACGGACTTAGCTGAAAGCTTGTTTGAGACAAGTACCACATCCATCCCCTCAGTTCTCATCCTTGTCTCAACGGCACGGGCAGAGCGAGAACATCCAGAAGGATCATAATCAAATCATCTCTGCTTGAAAGAGCTCAGCTCCCAGCACCGTGGTTTCTACCCTGCCACTTCACCCAGAGGAGCCCTCCAGGTCTAGCAGAAATAAATACTGCTTCGACACCACGGTGAATAGACAGACACTCTGCTTTAAAGGGATCGTTTGTGGATGGATACTTTCCTGAGTATGATCCTCAGAACATACAAACTATTCAAAGAGGCAACTGTACTGAGAAAGAAGAGTATTCCACAATGGGCTGAATAAAGACCCTGGTTACACTTGCTTGTGAAACGCATTTATATTTAGGTAGTTTGAGACCTCTGAGATGTTGCTTCTTTTGTCACTCAGATCTGAACGCAGAACACTCACTTCTAAGCTGCTACCAAGCACCTTAAAGCTCCAATTTTTATTTATTTTTTTTCAAACATTGGCCTCTGCCCCCAGACTCTACCTAGGAGCAGAAGTAGGTATGTCCAAATTCACTAATTAGAGTTGTTCAGAGCATTTTCAGTCCTGCCACAGCATGGTGGCCTGATATCCAGTGACACTTCTAGAACAAGTCTGAAGAGACTTGGGTAGACAAGAATCTGAGCACTTCGCAAAGAATCAATATTTCTTAATTTCACCTGTCTCTTACAAAACACATTAGACTGGGTAGCATATGGGAGGAGGCAAGTCCATGCCGCTGTCAGGTAGCCAGCTTTTCCCGAGTATTACAAACACCAGTTTATACTTTACAGTTCACATCTTCCTATTACTGAATGTTGCGCTGGGAGGAAAACAATCCCTCTTTAATCTCTACTTGTTTTATTTTACCTTCTTTCCTCAGCAAGAAAACACAGCGTATCATTTTGTACCACAACCTTTTCTTCAGTGACTATTTTACACTTAGTTCATTGCTACCAATGAAAGACACACACTTAGCAAGAAAACCATCTTCTTGCCCATCCCCTCATTCAGCAACGTGTCCAGCAATAGGGAAATTATGTGGAGAGCAAAATACTATAATCTTACCTAAGTGCAATATATAGTGCCTTACCGATACGTGACTGGGGGGTTGTCGCAATGTGGAAGCCATTCTCTACACAGAGAAAGAAACCCCAAGGTCCTTTTCTGATACAAGTCCACAGGCCTGATTTTATATAGTCTAAAAATAATTCCCTTTTGTCCAGTCTCATGGTAAAAGCAACCACTAGGACACGGCTGTGCTGCTGAGACCACCAGGAGGGATGGAAGGGGAGCCCACCCTGACAGCGCATCTCCCCACCGCCAGCCCCGAGCTGCCAGGACCACTACACCCATCCAAGCGCTAACAGAGCCATCTTACGGAAAGCTTTCCCTCTCCCCTCGGTACAACCGTCAGTAAGACATCTCCCTGACTGCCTACAGAGACAGGATTAAGAAAAGCTTGTAGTTCTTTTCCTTTCTTAACAGAGGATACATAAAAACAGAACAGCACAGTTCTGAGTCTACTCGCCCAGGCTGTTTATTCCAGAGGTAATTAATGGATATAAATTATTAAGCCTAACTAATTTTTACACTCCTTAGCACCCAAAGATAATGTGTGCTGGGCATTACTGCAGCTTATTAGAAACAGCTTGGATCAATGAAACAATCTGGAGGACGTAAGGTAATGAGGCGACTGAGCTTGCAACCACAGTGACTCATGCTTGATGTGAAAGAGTAAACAATACCTTCTTAAAATACCACAACGCCACAAAATTACGCGTATGAAAGACAAGTCATGGCTTTCTAAGCCCTTCTGTAACTTTAACTTATACTCTGAAACTGGAGTCCTGGTAACTCCATTTCAATTTTCAGCCTAAAGCCTTACCAGACAACACACTGATCGTGGGCTGCCCTGGCCCGTGGGATGCTACGGCAGAGCATCGCTCGCAAGGAGCATCCTACAGACCTGGGGCCAAATCCTCCTCTGGAGACTATAGCTGGAGCATCCCTGGCAAAACTAAAAGCCTTGGCCAACACCTGTTTCCCTTGATTTGCTGTGGGAGAGTTTGCCAGCCTGCAAAAATCCCTGGTTGCCATAGAAACAGAAATACCGTAGTAAAGCAAAGGGAAGAAATGTTCAATTGTCAGCACAGAAAGATTGATTGTTTAGGTTTCCCCCCCACATGTGTAAAACCAACACAGGGCTTTGTGTCATTTACTCCCAACCTAAATTCCCTCCTGCTGGTTTCATCTGATATTTATGAGGGCTGTGATCTAGTAACCTTCTTCCTTTTCATAGCAACAGCCTCCCTTCGCTGCAGTAACAATAAGCCTAAGTACATCGAGAAGGGGGAGGGAGCCCAGCGCCGTGTACATCTCCATCAAAATCATCATGTAGGCAAAGTGCTAAGGAAAGAGGGGAAGAAAAGGATAAAACGCCATAATTATTTTTTAAAAATTCCCTTTGGGTAGCACTCCTTGAATACCAATGGCTGCAGCACAGCTCTTTGCTATGCAAATGGCATAGCCATACAGCGTCTTTCAGAAAGAAGCTAGACAAAACTCTGCAGTTCATCTGATATATTATTCCCGTGGGTTGTAAATCACTCACGTTCCCTATTAATGAAATGCCTGAACAACTTTATGACCAATTAATTGGTGTACTTAGGTAAACTAAAGTAAGAGTAACATATTGGATTAAAACAATGAAGCAGCTTGTCCAGTACTTGGCCTCCAACAGGCACTGGCTGCGGAGGAAGGTACAAGCAACCAGCAAAAGATCATTATATGCAGTAACGAGGCTCATGGGGAGGGAGGCAGTGCCTAACCCCAGGCAACACATGGCTGGCTGATGTCCTAAAGCAGGCAGCTTTATCTCACTTCTAGAACTTCACCCTACACAATTTATCTGTGGATTTTCAAGTAAATGTCTAATCTTTTGCCAAGCCTACTAAGTTATTTTCCTGAAATGCCTCAAGACAGAATGGCACAAGTAAAATGTGTGCTCTTTTTTATCAGTTTTAAATATGCTACCTTCCAAATTCCTTGGATGTCCCTTTGTTCCCGCATTACAAGAGCGGCAAATAGCTGCTAACCAAGAACTGCACAGATGTTGCATTCCCTCTGATGGATTTTTGTGCATTATAAGCGAGATACACAAAAACATAAACATCACCGATTTGTAGTTTCGTTCTGTATTAGTTAATCAATGGAATGCACAGTGAGAAAAGCACAGAAGAAATTGGTTTGAAAGGAGAACTAGGGTAGGGAGAACGCTCAGGGAACACAAGGAGCAAGGGGAGGTAGGCAGCAAGAGCGATGTGAAGGAAGGCTGCGATGCTGGAGACAATCCAATGTGGCAGGACACCTCCACTGGATCACAAAACAACATCATGAAAGAGTTATTTTTCTGAGACTGGGACCAAGGATTATGAACAGAACAGGCTGTAAAAGTAAATGAATATAAATATAACAATCTGCAGTACACAACTGGAAAATCTTCAGTTTGGTTATGGAAACAGTGTTATAAGAAGGGATCAGAGTGCTTTTACTGTTCAGCAGTTTGAAAAAGCCCTCCAACACAATACCAGCCATGAAAAAAATGTCTTGGCTTATTTTCCATGTTTAGGCAATAGCAAACAATCAACTTACAATGAATGACCAAGGTCTGATCTGTGCAAATCACTGTCAAATGTCTCCACACATATCCCATCTTTTTTGCACTTACACCCCGGCCTCATTCAGTGACCTGCTCCACTGCTAAGTTTCCTAATTAAGTTTATCTAGGTTTAGTTTGCTTCCCTGTAACCAGAAAATAGTAAACCATATCCAGGCTCTTACAAGCTAAAGTGACATGCAGTGCTTGTCACAGGGGGAGCAGTCTCCCAATGCCATCTCGCGTGCATTTTCCAAACAATTGTTACACACACAGAGGGGAAACAGAAAAACATCCTACGCATGCACAACACATCCTTATTTTAGAGTTAAGTTCACTTCCTTGATGAAGCTGCTTCAAAGTTAATGTGAAGGATCAGGCGGCAGTTTTGGTTAAGCGTTATCAGAAACAGCACACAGTGGGGCAGGATTAGTCAGAACTTTTCAGCTGTGAAAGACCAAGAAAGGGAGACATTCCTGAAAACTGAAACTAGAACTACAGCTCCTGTAGCATCCATTTCACTGACAGGCAGAATTCAGAGAGGGACGAGAGCCAGTGCCCTCAGGAAAGTGCCCTTTCTTGCAAAGCCAAAGGGCAATCCCTGCTGCTGCAGAGCGCTTCATGGGATAGTCAGAATTTCTTCTACTTGCAGAACACTTCACTGTTTTTATTTGCAATAATACATTCACTCCTCTGAGTGTAAAAGTATACGGTGGTGCCCACCAAAGCCTGTGCCACTGCAACAGCAAAGAACATTCTCATTATATGCTTGGTATTAACAGTTTTACTTTTAATTAAAGAGTAAAACTTGTAAGTTAGAAAGAGGCACTCATTTACATTTAAAAATGAATGCTATAGCACAAAAATACGAAAGCGACGCTTGCTATAGCTGCATACATTTTTGATTACCACTTCAGACTTAGCATACACAATGTTTCTATCTTCCTCTCCTTTATAAATAGGATTGATAAGTTTTCAAGACATTTTAAATTGCTAGAAAACGCACAGACAGCTTTCAAAATCAGCACTGCAAAGCCAAGCTGTTTTGTAAAATACAAGTGTTACCTGAGGTAACTTCCAAAAAGATACTACGTATAAAAATTCCTTTGTAGACAGGTGCAAATCACTTATGTATCTCTAGAAATACAGTTTAAAAAACAAAAAACAAAACCAATGAAAATTCAGTGCATTATAACCACATCATCATTTGGACCTGATGCAAAATTCATTGACATAAACAATAGCATTTACAACAAAATTCAGGACAGGATTCCCAGTGTCTTTGACTTGGTTTCAGGAAATTTAAGCAACGATCAATGAATTTTCAAATACGAGTACCATCTCTGGTACAGATGTTCCTTACTGCTTTAAACAAGTCACTTTGCAACCCAATTCCCCTAACTAACATTGGAAGAGTTTTTCGCACTTTCCCAAAGCAATGCAAAAGGGTTTGGCAGGGATTAACTTGGAACATGAGCAAGGCACTTTGAATATGAATGTGTCATGTGCTGCTAAATTATTCCATTTGAAAAAGACCAGCCCCCAAACAATTCTGTAGAAAACCTGCTCGCTGGTCCTGTACTCTCAACCTCTTTCAACTTGGTGCTGCTGTTTTATTTATGCCCTATAGTTTCGTCAAGTTCTGCAGAATTCATGGATTTAAACTAATTTCAGTTTAAGAAACTAATTTCTGTAAATTAAAGTCTGCAATGCTCCAGGGTTTTAGGAAAAACGAAGCATTTTGTCTGCTAAAAGGAAAACTAGAGATATCTCCAGGGAATAGCTAAAATTGCTTAGTTTCTCTGCTAATGCCCTGAGAGGCAGCAGTGGAGAGAAACAGATGTATATGCGAGGGCACGATGCAATCCATTCCCTAGGGATGGCCTCGAGCTAGAGAGTTCTCTTTCCTTGACTCTTGTTGCACCAACGGCACACAGCAAGGCTGAGCCTTGGTGATCCATCTGCCCGAGCGGGGCAGGGGGGGCTCTTCCAAGGGAGGGTGTGCAGGAAGGGAAGAAGCTCTTTCCCAACTGCTGATGGCCCAGGGTTGCATAAACAGAGACACAAGATGAACAGTTAAATTTCTACACATTTATATTAAACACAAGTACAGCAAGCTTTCACCAAACAGAAAAAAATTTTTAGAGGAAAAAGAAATTATTCAGAAAAAGTTATTAAGTGCATTCTACATTCTCTGCGAGGTACGTAAATCCCAAAGGTTAAAGGAAAGATTTGCGAAGGAACTTAAAAGTAGACTCAGTAGTGCACCCCACTAAAATGTAAAAGATTGGTTTAACTCAATCTCTTCCAAATATTTTCTCCTGTATTACATGCTCCGTAACTTAGAGAAGAAATACCAACTTTTCCGGAATTTATATGCATACTATGGTGAGATGAAAATTGAAAAGTTATCATCTGCTTCCAGAGTTTTACAGAAGTCTTTAATTTCCTTTTTTTCTGTGATTTGTCCCAAGTGAAGGGGGACCAAAACCCCTGCGACTTGGTGTTAGAGTGTTGCACAGACTTTTGCCTGAAGGAAGAGCTTTTAAGCAAGAAAAACTAGAATTCAGCAGAAAAAGTATCATCCTTTACCTCAATTAGGAGATGAAAGGGGCCCCCTCAGGTCCCTAGAAACCTGAAAGGATGGGGCAGTAAGAGCAGCAGGGGTAATAAAGATTTATGATTTTACTTTAAATGTTGCAACTGCAATCAGTGAGAAGTTTTCGGTTTGCCAGACTTCAAATATGATCAAGGGCATGTTTTTTTTTACTCAATAACATCAGTGTAAACCTAGAGCCGCTCCACTGACATTAATTACCTTGCACACATATTCATCCCTGTATGCAAAAAAGAGAATCAGCAGTTGTGGGTTCTTATCCAGCACTCATCAGTGTTGTGTTTCCAGTAGAGTATTAAGTATTAACCTCTGTCACTTGAGCTTTGTTTTTTCATCTTCTCCTCCTTGGAATGTATTACAAGCAGGACAGCGTTTTGCTTATATATAAATATGAAGAAAGAGCCAGAGAGCTAAAGGCAGCAAACAATGCATTTTTGTATGTGACACCATTAAAGTAGAAGTTTAGAAACCCCATTGCTCAAGTTAATTAAAACTCAGCATTGAAGAATTGACCAAGAACAGCCCCCACACTGGCTTGGGATAGAAAAGTTGGAGTTTGTACCTGCAGCTAATGCCCAGGTTTCAAGCAAGGGAAAAAACAGTAAGAGTAACTATAAATAGGATGGGCATCTCAAAGAAATACACAATGTCTTCTGAGTTTGAAACTCACAGAATATCTAATTCAAGTAATTTGTAATAAAAGAATAGCAAGAACAGACCCAGGCAAGAAAGAGATAATTGTAAGTCAAAAGGCAAGAGGTAAGAGAATTAATCTATGAGTTGTGGATGTGTGCAATCTCACTGGAGAAAGAACAAGGAAAAAAAAAAATGCAAGGTCATCTCTAGTTAGTGGTAACAATACAGCTTTTTTATCTCTTGTGTATAACTAAAAGGCCAAGATAAACCCTCCATTCCTTACTCCACTTAACAAGAGTGTTGCTAGCCATCCGACACTCCTGTGTGCTCTTTGATACAGAGAGAAGGAAGACAATGATGGCTTTCACAAGTGACATTTTATTCATTAATATTTCTCCACATCCACCTTCCCTTTGTCAGACTCTTATCCCCATAACATAAAGGCATGGCAGAACTCCCCTGCAGTTCTTTTTTCTCTGCGGTGATTCAATGCCACAAAAACACACTTTGCTTTTCTCCTCTTGACCGCCTCATCAACAGTGCTATTTTGTCATAGGTGCCCCTTCTGCCACTTAAGATTTCCTTTAGATTTTTTTTTTTTTAAAGCGCTAACAGTCTCCAGAAAAATCAAGGGAATACTTAGTGGAAAATCATTTTCCCTTTCTAAGCTTGTTGCCTGACCCCAGCTCCATGTCAGCAGACCCAGGGAAGTCCTATATAGATTTGATTACATAGATCCACTCTGAGCAGCTGTGCTTCAGGATACTGCCAAAGGCTCAGGCCTGTAACCTAAATGGTTTCAAATCAAACAACAAAGCAGACGAACTTAATCACACTAAACTTACCAACAGACATACCAACGCAGACTGAGAAATACAAGAAAAAAAACACAGTCCAAGTTCTGGACTTCATAAACTATGTGTGAAATACAACATTAACAACTTTATTCATATGATCAAACTCCTCTCATCTTAGCTGACAATCCTCCACACATCAAATAAGACAGAAGTATTTATTTAATGACTGCAGCCTTTTCCTCTCTTCGCAGGTAGCGCCTGCAGCCAACCTGGGAGGGAGAGCCTTGGTGCCTGCACAGAGGGTATGAAATGCCTTGTCTTTCTGCAGCTTAAATTTTAATCTTGACCTGTTCAAGTTACATTGAGGTTTTCAAAAGGGATATTAGGAATTATGGTTTTTAAAAAAAGAATAGTTTTCCCACTCTACATAGACATTAATCATTCCTTTTTAGCCCATTTTAGATACCAAACTTTAAAGAGTAGCCATGACTTCATTTTCACCTTTAAGAGCCTTGTCTGTGCACTGAAATCAGAGAGTCAAGCAACATGCTGCCCAACATGAACACATATTCAACTACAAATCTACTTTCACAAGAATGCGCTACACTGTTTATTCCTATTTATCAAATTCTGCATGTTTAACTTCGAATCTTGTTCCAGCCTCTTTTATGGTTTGTAAATTAACTTTTTCCTTCCTTGTTCGGTCATTGGAGTGACAATATTCAAAGAGAGATATTTGCAATATAATGGGGAAATGTCACTTCTGTAGGGTAAGTCAGCAGTAGAGCAAATACTTCACCTTATTGCAGCCTTTCAGTACTTAAAGGGGTCTTATAAGAAAGATGGGGACAGACTTTTTAGTAGGGCCTGTAGCAACAGGACAAGGGGTAATGGCTTTAAACCAAAAGAGAGTAGATGTAGACTAGATATAAGGAAGAATTTTTTTTACAATGGGGGTGGGTGAGACACTGTCCTAGGTTGCCCAGAGAGGTAGTTGATGCCTCATCCCTGGAAACATTCAAGGTCAGGTTAGACAAGGCTCTGAGCAACCCCATCTAGTTGAACATGTCCCTGCTCATGGCGGGGGGTTGGACTGGATGGCCTTTAAAGGTCCCTTCCAACCCAAACTATTCTGTGATTCCATGATACGCTCTAGGTCAGTCCATTTAAAAGAATGATCAGATGAATTTGTAAGAGCAATAGCAAAGCAGGGTGGAGTATTCCCTCCACTACCGTGGATGTGACCCAGCAAGAAAATCTCCAATACAGCATTGCCCCAAAGACACAAGAATAATTAAAATTCCCATTACCAAAGGCTTAGAATTTCTTTTTTCTATTTCATCCCAAATTGCAAAAGGGCAATGTGGTTAATCAAAACACTTCTAAATGCTTACATTATTATCAAGTTTCTATTTCCAGAGTCATTTAGTAGATTTTCTGCTTTAGGCAAAATAAACTGAAAAAAGTCTGTTAATATTTTTGTTGGGCAAAGGCTGAAAAAAGGCAAATAAAAAGACACCATATAAAATACTGGCTGAAGCCAGTAAGTCTTCATCTAAATATAGTCCAGCAGCTACTGAAGAAAGTTACTGTACTCCTAGACATCGTGTCACGTTCAGTTCGTTCACACAGATTTGATGTTTCAAATTTTCAAAAAGGCAGAAAGGTCTCCTGCGTTTACTGGAACAAAACACACCCAATGAATTTACATTGCTTACATAGTAACTAGGTGTAGAAAACTAAACTGACATCATCATCATCCATAAATCAGTCTTCCACATCCTTTACAATTAGGACAGTGATTTTCTTTTAATTGGATGTATAAACTTCAGTTGAAAGCCACCAGACATCTCAGCAGCACGAAGAGGCTGCAAGATTCAGTGGTGTTTGTTTTTCTCAGAATACTGAGCTCCTGCGTTTCCCAGTGTGATGGGCCCTTTGTTGCAGATGACAAATCAAGACAGAAATGACAAGTCAATCACTTCATATTACACTGGCCCTTCATTTCTTAGATACAGATATCCAGAAAGTAACGAAAAAGAGGTAGAGAAAGCCAAAAACTATCTCTGGCTTCCTTAATAAAAAGGAAGAAGCAGAAATCCTATCCTATCAAGGCAAACATACAACAAGTCACCAGGAGAATACCTGGATTTTGGAAAGTAACAGAAAAATCTATCACATGCCCAAGACACATAAGAAACACAATGGTTCATTGTGAATGATCTTTGAGATAATGAGGTAGGTCACACAGTACAAGACATGCATGATCCAGTCACTGTTAATGCCACCTACTGGAGATGAAAGTTTGTTCTCAGTATCCTGATAATGAACCACTTAAAATGGCAAGACCCACTTAAGTGTCCTCTAATCTTAGAACTCTGATTTCAATAGCATTCAAATTTTAAAGAAATCAGGTATTTAATTTCCTTCCTACTATATTTTATGTTGGGAAGCAGAGGTAAGATTGCAGACTAAGGGCATAGGGAGGATGAATTTTGTTATCCCAGTTTCATTATCCAGCCATCTCTCCATTGTTTTCCTGCTCTCTTCTGTTTCCAGTAAAAAAAACAAGACCTAGAATGGGCTGATCCTCACAGCGTCTTCAGGACAAGAATACACCCCGACAATGCCACACAAAATACACATTCGCAAAAGCTAAGAGAAAGTGCTATCTCTAGAGCTGCCATAATTCTAAAATACTCAAGACACAACCAAGAAATATGTATCACTGAGCAGAGCCAGAAAGAGTGCGCTGACAAATAAGGCACCTCTATAACAGCAAAGGAATGAGCCATGCAATTAAACGGAGAAAGACTTATGTAGTGCAGAATGATATGGATAATTAGGCTGCTTTAAAAAAAAAAGTACAAATATCCACCTTAATTATGCACAAGGAAAAATCATTTAGGTGGTGCCTCTTAGTATTTGAGTCTCACTGCAGTCCCAGGGAGGCAAATATTTGCCCTATCCCAGGAGGCAGGGCACAGTGAGATGTAATAAAGAAAAGGACTTAATAACGTGGGGTATGTACAGAAGAGCAGACAGAAAATATTGACTTGGCAGAACAGAGAGAACATAATTTGGAATAGTCTTAAGGTCAATCTAGTGCGGCAGTGGTTGAAAAAACAACTAAATGATGCTGAGGTTGCTGGGAAGAGGCAGGAAATTAAAAAAGGGAGATGCTGTGTCAACATTTACCATTATTTTTAATACACAATTTATGATTATGAATTCCAATAAACCCAACAGCAGATGATCAAAGAACACTTATGCAAACTCTGCTTTACTACTTTGTTGATAATGCAAAATACGTGAGGAGAAGAGAACTAAGGGCATCAGATCAAACCAAAATGTGAGGTGAGATTTCAGTTTACAGTATCACCAACAGCTCTCAGTGTCCAGACCTCAGACTCAAAAGCGTGGGTTACAAAAAAGCCGCCAGTCCGGAGGAAGTCTTTTCCCACAGCTGTGTGATACGGTCCTTGGGGAGGGCCACGCCACACCAGAGAGCTCCTCAGTCTCCAGGCGGGCTGTTGAGCACTCTCAATTGCATCAGGGTGGATTCTCTCCCTTGGAGGCACATGAAAAGGCAGTAGCCACCTTCCATATTTTCCTGGTTGTTTTTTTGTTAAATGGGCACCTTGAAAAAATAATAAAATTTTAATATTTAAAATGTTTGAGCCTCTATCTATTCAGTGTACAGGAACTATACCCAGAGGGCAACATTCTGCTTCGTTACAACAGTACAAATCCAGATGTCTTCATTTGTTTATTTATTTAAAGCAGTGACTCTACATCTGTACTAACACATTTCAGAACAGGATTTTGCTCCAATGCATGCTCTTGGCAGTGATCCTGCTGTGCCCATAATAATCAGAAGATTTTTTTTTTCCCCCACCAGTTGGATATCCCCTCTGTCTCCTTAGTCCTCAAAGCCGTGAAACTGATGCTGCCTTGAACACCAAAGAGCAGAATGCAGAGCTACAGCCTCTGCTGATGTGATGTGGACAAACCCAATCAAGCAGAGCTCTGCAGCTGCCACTCTTCCATAGCACTGGCTTTAAAATTTGGCTGGTTATTTCACGAGAAGTTCTGCCCTGTTCCCAAAGTACTTCTATAGCACAGATGTTTTCGTAGTGTTGCGAGCCTCGAAGCTTTAATGATTTGGGAGAGAAAGGTGTGCAAAGGCAGCGCCAAACAAGTTGCAGAGGCTGTAGCGAAACCTGCTTTTCCACTAGATCTATTTCCCTCTCCATCCTCCTCTCAGTAGCTCCCATTCCTGCCCTGTTCCCTGCGGCACAGGCAGCATACGTGGTTAGTCTGGAGCTCTGCATGGACAGACTGGCCAGGCAGCCACCATCTAATACACAGAACCACTCAACACTGCATCGTCTCGCAGCTACTCACAAATTTCAGTCTCTATCTTCTCCCAGCTACTAACAGCACTTAACTCACAAAAAAAAAAATGCTCCAACTTTTCCACAGTGACGGAATTTAAAAATCAGTTTCAAATGGTTCAGTTGGCCACTATATTTAAAAACCATTAGCTGGACACAGAGCACACACACAAAAGAAGGAAAAGGTTGAGAAAACCAAACATAATTAATTGCCTGCCGTCTTATTCTTTTCTAGGTATGCAAACATACTATTTCAATTGATGCATCAAACTTCATAATAAATTGGTTAAAGAATGGATCTGACAAGGAGAGCTCGTAGACCAGACAATTGTGTCCAAGCCATTTGAGTCATCTTCAACTAAGATGTTAGATGCTGCTGCCAAAAAAATAACTATTTCTACAAAGAGTTGAAGAGAAAGTCAGCCAGTGATCTAACATTTCAGTCACAGAGCAGCAGCAGGGCAGAGAATATAAACACTGCACAGTTACAAACAGACTGTCCTCCCCAGCGAAGAGGTCTTTTGTAAAGGGAAGTATGAGAATTCCCTTTGAATTGGTTTTCTGTCCTTCTGCCAGTATAAGTTTGAAGTTTTACTGTACAGTAAGCTGTAAAATACTGTACAGGTTTGTTCCAACAAGTGAAAATATATCCTATACAGCCGGCAATGACATTTTCAATCAGGAGAAGCAGCCCTGGAGTTTTCATTGCAATCTTAAAATTGACAGTAGTAAGTATTGGCAGTTAAAAGGACATCTTTATATAACATGAAAAAATGTCTGGAAGGCACAAATTTTTGCCCAGTCCATAGTGAAGTCACCATTTGTAGAGAATTATTGCACAGCCTCCCATAGTATCATTTGCTGAAGGCGCTTCATCACAGAACAGCATTTGCTTGACGACAGGAGAAACTTCCCCCTGTTGTTGGCAACACAAGTGTCTCTGCCGTCAAGCTCCTCCCTCCAAGATAACACAAAAGAAGGACCAGTTCATGTTATCCTTTTGCATATCATCTATACCCACGTGCTCTCTCGCCTTACGTTTATGCTGTGAACACTGTGGGGGCAGAGATCCTCTTTACTTTGTGTTTATACTACATACAGCAAAATTTACTTCTATGAGTTACCGTAACAAGGAGCAGGGGGAAGCCAGGCGCTGTTACTGAGGCATGCTCATCCAGATTTATAATCCTGGCATTAGAGGACAGCTGTCTTGTTTATTAAGGAATAGACAGATACCAAAGAGCTGAATAAAAGTCTTAGGATTGATTTCTGGAACAGAAGTGAGCCTGAGTTATGAACTGCATATTTGTCAATGAAAGGGCAAAAACTCCCCTGCTCTTTGTCAGGCAGAGCTACACCTATGCCAGATGCTCATCTCAAAACCTGAAGGTACCCATGTTTGTGAATCAATAGTGGTTTATCAATAGGGGTATATCTGTCCGAAAAACATGTCTGGCCTTTCCATATTATTTTTTCTTCAGTGTATGCACGCCAGCTTTATAGAGCTGCTGTCAGATGCGTCTATGGGGTCCAATCTCGTTAAGCGCTTGCATTCTATGCGGTTTCACAAAGTATAAAATAATCCTCCAGCAGCCTTGCTTAAAATTTATGAGATGGCAACTACCATCTTAAAAGTCTTTGTGTTAAAAAAAAAAAAAGCACATACATTTTGTTCCTGATCAGCAACCGAGTTCACCAGTAGATGACTTTTGTTTTATTTGAAAGTCTGCTGAAGCCCTACACTTACCCAGAATAAAAGAAAAACTGTAACTTCAACTAAGTCAGACAGAAATAAATATTTGGAAAGTAAGGTGCTAGCAAGACCCACTCCTCAGCTCTTAAAAAGTCCCAACAGGCAAATCCAACAACTCATGTGAAGAGTCACTTTTCAACCTTCCTGGACATGGAGGTAAAAGAAACCGACTTTATAGGTGCTGATTCCTCGAGCTGTGAAAGTCAGTACTCCTCCCTCCACCAGTCGGTTTCCATTCGCCTGATGGGAACCAGCTACAGAGGGTCATTGCTGTCTCCACTACTAAAGTTACCCTGCAGCTCTGGAGAAGGGACAAGTGGAGGAAACAGGAAAAAAAGAAAAAAAAAAACAAAGGAAGAAACAAGGTAAAGGGATTGCTGGCAGAAGCAGACTTCTGAAGTGGCAACAAAAACAGCACATAGATTTGCTGTTCAGCTGTAATGCTGCTTTTCACAAATGCTTGACTTCCCAGACTTAATGTGGTGTGAAAGCTGGGTTTGCGTGAAATAGATAAACATAATTATCTTGTGCTCATACAAAGCATTATTTAGGAGAAGTTTCCCATATTCACAATTCACTAGGATAAAGAGGATTTATGGCGATCAGGAGGGCCAGCAGAAGTGAAAATGTGGGAATTAAGTGAAAATTTGGAGTGTGGATTCATACAAAAGAACATTTTAAAGACGACAACGAGGAATGTATCACAGTTTGCTAGGAAACAGCTTACTAACTTGAGAAAGAATTTGAAAGGAAAATAGCCCTTGACCTTAGAGCATGATAAAACCCCTCAAATTCAGAGTAAAGATTTGCACCCATTTGGGCAGGACTGTCGCCAGCGCAGGAATCCTCAGTCCCCTGCTCATTTGTTTCTGTGTGCCTTGAGCTTTTCCCCTACTCACAGAGTCAGCAACCTCCCCATTTCTCATAGGTCATTTCTCAAGGCAAGTAACTGAAGGTTTCTGCGTGCCTTATATTAAATATTAATATAAAGTTGAATTAAATAAGTTACTTTAATAAATCAATTTTAAATGTAAAACATTTTTATAAGCTTTTCTTCTTTTCTCGACAGTATATTTAAGCCTATTTTATGTATCTAATTATATTGAAGTAACATTTTTTCCCTGTTATTTTAATTTCAATTCAAATACATGCAGACAAATCAAAAGTAACAACCAAATGTAATGAAAACAACCCACACGATTCACCCACTGATAGAAAAATATAGAAAACCAAGCACCCATATCCCTATTAATCTGTAAACCTGCTTAAATAAGTGCTTATATCTACATTGCAGTCTTAGCACTGAAAAACTCAACTCTAAGGATATATCTTGCAGTAATCTTTAAATAGATTTATCATCCATTGAGAATCTTACCTAGGAAAATAACCAGGTAGAAAAGCAAAGCAAATCTACATCCTGCTTGCCAGTTTACGATCCTAATTAGAAACTGAAAAGTTAAAATGAAGTTTAAAGACCAAGCCACTCTAGGGCTGCTTTGGCACAAGCTCTTTAAAGATGAGGGATTTAAAAAGCAGCCTGCAGTTTTACAGCCGCCAACCTTTACAGAGCAGAGTTGTCAAACTGTTCATCTTTAGCTTACATTTGCTCTAAACGATGCCAGGGTGACTTGCACCAACAACCTTGAAGGATGCAGAATTAGGACACCGCAGAGCATATTTTTGAAAGTCTTAACCTCTGCTAGCTAATATTTCCACTGGGTGCTCTGACTGTAGTCACCCCTTACGTTACAGTTTTATCTTAGTTTTTGCTCTCTGTTCCACAGCGTATCAAAATGGTATTTCAGCTTCAATTGACTCAGAAAGAACAATAAAAAAAAAAATCCTACAACTCTATCATTTTAAGAATTGAAGAGGCTTTCTTAGCATTTCTTATAAGCAGGAATAGATTTAAGTAGTTGGTCATATTGATGCTTTCCTTTCCAAGAAAACTTATCTTTTTCGTGTGTATCCAGGTGTTGTCACAGAAATCAACTGTGTCTGACTGGGGTGATATGAGGAAGACAGACACCTGCAGTAGCAACTGGAACTAAACGATTTCACCAGGGAAGAGCCTTCTGTTGTAGCTGACAACAAATTATACGTTGACAGGGCATGTGTTCCTTGGAAGATGAAATTGCATCATTTTGAGAACTGCTTAAGACCCTACTGGAAAACCTGGAACTTTGAAAACAAAGGAACACGAAAAAAAGAAAACAACTTATCTCCTCCTGTTTGTTCCTATCATGCGTGCCAATCAAGTCCCTGCCACCTACACAAACCATTCTTTCTTTCTGCCTCCCATTGGCAAATAGATGAAGGATATTGATTTGACTGGCAGAGAAATAAAAACAGATATTCAGCTTCACTGAACTTTAATATAACATAATTTGAAGTAAAACGCATTATGGAGCGGTATCCAACAAAACAGCACTTCCAAATCTGAAAAAAACTAATTCCACTTCAAGAAACATTACAGGAGATCAAGAGCAGGAATGGACCAAAGGATTTCGTTTCAAGGCCAGAGGCAGATATTTGATGTAAAAGCAAAATACAAAGAGATTGCATCTCACTCCAATGCCTAAAGAAAGATCCTCTCAGCTCATAACCAATATTGAGTTTGTCTGACACTCACAATATATTTTGCTTAAAAGCCACACTCCTGCTCCATCATCTTAGGAGGACAACAAGAAATCAATCTCAGGATATACAGATAATCACAGTGACTATTCCAATATAGACATACCACAAGCATTAAAAGGAAAGGATAATCTTAATCACAATTCCTCTAATCCCATCCCTTCCAAAGCCACTGGAAGCATAGTGAGATTGCCATGGTGCAGAACGCAGTCTGTTAAGTATCCCCGTAACGAGATGAAAGTAATTCAAGCATCCCCTCCCCTCTCAATATCCTGTGTCAATTGTAGTTCTCAAAACGTCCTCTGCCCCAGTGTTTTATGCTCACAGGACATCGTTCCAGAGGCAAGATAAAGACAAAACTTTGTTTTTTCATACAAAACAGCTTTCAAATGAAAGACAAAAATCTTTCAGACGTTGCTGAGAAAACCAAGCAACTAAAGTTATGAGCAGTGAACTGCTTATGATCAAGTGCTGTTCAAAGGATTAGTTTAAATGTGTGGTCCATGATTCCACAGAATTTAAGAATCTAACAACTTTTCATAGAATGGCTAGAGTTGCAAGGGACATTAAAGACCACCTCTGCCCTGGGCAGGGACACCTCCCACTGCACCAGGTTGCTCAAAGCCCCATCCAACCTGGCCTTGAACACCTCCAGGGATGGGGCAGCCACAGCTTCTCTGGGCAACCTCTGCCAGGGGCTCACCACCCTCACAGCAAAGAATTTCTTCCTTATATCTAATCCAAATCTCCCCTCTTCCAGTTTGAAACCATTACCCCTCACCCTATCCCTCCACTCCCTGATCAAGAGTCCCTCCACATCTCTCCTGGAGCCCCCTTAGGGACTGGAAGGGGCTCTAAGGTCTCCCCGAAGCCTTCTCTTCTCATATGCTCACCCTTTTCATTATTGTGAAATGAAGAAACATTGTCCCTCTTGTATGAGTGAGAAATTGTCATGTAAAGACCACAGGACACACTTTTAGATGTAGTAATGTACTTAAAGCTATAAGATGGTAATTAGCAAGGTTTAAAGCAGCAGCCAGGCATGTAACTCCTACTGAAAACCAGTGGGAACTAATCACTTAACACCTTTCTAAAAGTGGCATCAAGTTCCTATATACATCCTGTGTCCTTAACACCTTTGAAATTTTTATCAAATTAAGCACAAAACCTCTAGGGGACATCAAAGAACTGAATCCAGATACCCAACACCCAGGCTCCTATCCCACCTGCCACCAGGTCACTTGTTCTTCTCCCAGTAAGCCTAGAGAAGGCAAGAGATGACAAGTGCCGGATTGTGGCTTAGACACTCAGCTGGACAAGAATGACTCAACAATTCAGCACACACTAGTATGGTATAAATACTCAGCATTTCTGTGCCTCTGACCCAAAAGCTCTAGAGAAGTTAAGCGTGTAGAGCTTAGCTTAAGGAGAAATTAATTTGAAATTAGAAACCATAAGAGTAGCAAAGATTCTGTATTTCTCAAGTAGTAAAATTCTGGGACAGGGATCCTTCTCTTATTTCCATTTCTTACGATATTTCTACACTTGTTATAATAGACCCAAATGACCACAACACCAAGCCGCTATGCTCTAGAAGGAGCTTTGCAGCACCACGCCATTCTGCCTCAGAAGCTCTTTGGGGCATCTCACACACCCAGGAAGAGACAACATGTAACCTGCAGGCACACATGCTCTATTCTGCCTCCAAATACATGTCCCTCAGTAAAAAACAAGCTCTTTCATCATGTACCACCAAAACTCTCATTTATGAAAAGCAATATAAAGCAGCACAAACATACTTGAAGAAAATTTTTGAGTAACTAACAATAGTGGTTTATTTGGGAAATTTTTTTGAACCAACCTTGAGTTCACGCACAAAACAGTGCACACTCCAGGTTTTAATTTTTACTTTTCTAGGATTGACAAATTCTTGCAACATTTGCCCAAATCTAGTTACTATTTCTGTCCAAGATACTCTTTTCTAGGACAGCACAGAGAATGTGGTGTCAGAATAGATACAGGGATGGAAGATGAGGAACACAGCAAATTCACATTTGCACTAATACTCTAAAACACAATAAATCTACTACATACCTGGGACACCAAGATATTAGCTGATTTTTTTAAAAGTCATCAAAATTGCATGTATGAAAACAGTACAAAAGTGGGGTGTCCTTTATAATGCAAACTCTCTCACTGCAGGCTTGTAAAATCTTGGCAAACTGAGTGGTCCACAGATGTTAAATACTACTAGATGACTTCAGGGAAAGATCATGAAACACTGCTCTGTCAGATTCACAGCTGCTGTTCCGTGGAATTTCAGACAGTTTCAAATTAGAAAGCAGGGACACATTTTTAACAGTTAGGGTGATTAACCACTATTGCAAACTGCAGAGGGAACTGCATCTTCCATATCTTGATTTTCGAGATGAAAAGTTTCCAAAAAGCATGCAAGCCAAAACATAAGGTAGGCTTTGGTAAGAGTTACAGTTCATTTCTTGGCTCTGAGCGAGATAAAATAAGTGAAAAATGAGTAACCTGACTACCAGAAGATGTGGTACTACTAGATGGTCCCTTCTGTGCCTAATTCCTGTGAGTCTGTGGGTTTTAATGACTATTCCTGCACACAATTTTGCAGTCTTCGGAACTTTCTATACCTTAACATCGCAAGAAGAAACTGCTGAGACTGAGAAGTCCTTGGGTGATTCTGCTCCTAATCATAACATAAAACCCCTTGGTTTAAAAATAGCAGACTGGAAGAAAGTAATAAATTTACTGTCTTGCTGAAAATAGACAAGCCAAACAGCCTGGGAAAGACTGTTTCAATAAGAATCGAGGCAGACACTCTAAAGTTTAGGAAAACTCATACAGTAAGATATTTACTGAAGTCTATTGGCTAGATGGAGAGCTTTAAAATTCAAGGCAGAAGCTTAGTGAGAATTAACAGGCAAGCAGAACAGTAAAGAAAGGGAGCAGAAGACAGACTAGTAATTCTTCAGGAGATGACTATATGGGGGGAGAAAAAGCCCCTCTGATTTAAAGAAACAGGTAAAAGGGAAACCCCAAAAATGCAGCAAGCAGCCTTAAAAAGTATTCTAGCAAAGTTGCTGCTGAAAACATAACCTCACTATCGAGAATAAATACTACCATTGTTGAGAATAATCTAGACAAATGTATGCTAATATTGTTTACATGCCAGCATGCTGGTTGGTTTTTTTTTCCCTAGAGGAAAACTTAACAAAAGCCCATTGAATCTATTACACTGTTGCTCCTGCTACTTCCTTTGTACCATTGAAGCAGCAGCAATAGAACTGCAAGAGTAAGAAGAGACAGCCTTGAAAGAATGGCAAGGGCTGACAAAAAGGATGCCCCAACTCTGGAGTACAGTCAAGGTTTCCAAAAAAGATCAGCTGGAAAAAAAAAAAAATATCAGGTGTTACAGTGAGATTCTCTCTGGGACTGGTCTATGACCCAGATGCAGTTTTTGAGTGTACTTTTGGAAGGCTAAGGACTGGAAAGGTTAATACAGAATTAAAAAAATAAATATTTAAAAAAACCACCAAACCCCAGCAATTTAAGAGATATCCACATAAAAACTATGGTACTGTGGAAACTGTTTTGCATTCTTATCAAAGATGTCCAATCTGCTGTGATTTTTTTATTTTCAGGGTAGATCCACACGTGAGCTCTAGTGCTGAATTCTTACCAGGGCAAAGAATACACATATGCATGACAAAAGGACAAGTAGAGAAGGGAAACATGCACATGACTTAAATCTCAAGATATCCTCACCACCGCCCCCAAAAAAATCCCAGAAGTACAAATCTGACCACATAAATTTAAAGGCTGGATTGGTACCCCTTAGAAATGTTAGGTCCTAGACATTTGACATGCACATTCTATAAAATATTTTTTACAAGGTTTTCCTTAGGATGGTGACATGCTTCAGTGAACCAAAAGAGAGCATCCACTTCTGAGAGAAGACCTGGAAACAAGAACTCTTTTTTTTAGTGAGCTTATAGATTTTATGAGAGAAAATTTTAAGGCAATAACTTGAGATTTCAAGCCTATGGAGCCATAGGAAGTTAAAATAGTCTTATTTTAGATAACATAATTCTTTCATTCCTAACAAGCATTTTCTTATCACAGTATGATAAGCCGTAGCTTCAGTTTGAACTATTCCTTTGTTTCAAATAAAAGTGACTGCTATGGCTTGAGCATGAAAGCAAAGAGGATTCAATAAGCCAGTTAATCTGTTCTGTCTTCTGTACACTGGTTCAAACGTCCTGATCTATAAGAACTTTACTCAACTAAAAGGTGGGGGGGGGGAGAGGCAGGGAAAGAACCATTTCAATCTCACAGCTCCTGATTTCACCACCATCCAGACAAGAGTCTCATTTCCAGTTCACTCAGCCTTGAAGGTTTTTATTTCTAACCTAGCCACCTTTCCCAGCTTCCTTGAGAAAACCAACTCATAGGCGGAGTTACAATATGTTCAGAAGAACACGTCTGGCAACGCTGACCCCTTCACAGTATACCATAAATTTGAAAATATAAAAAAAAAAAAAGAAAAGATTTCATAGAATCATAGGGTTGGAAGGGACCTCTGGAGATCATCTAGTCCAACCCCCCTGCCAGAGCAGGGTCACCTTAGAGCAGGTTGCACAGGAACGCGTCCAGGCGGGTTTTGAATGTCTCCAGAGATGGAGACTCCACCACCTCTCTGGGCAGCCTGTTCCAGTGCTCTGCCACCCTCAAAGTAAAGAAGTTCCTCCTCATGTTGAGATGGAACTTCCTACACTCAAGTTTGTACCCATTACCTCTTGTCCTGTTGCCGGGCACCATTGAAAAGAGCCTGGCCCCATCCTCCTGACACCCACCCTTTAAGTATTTGTAAACATTAATTAGGTCACCCCTCAGCCGTCTCTTTTCCAGACTAAACAGACCCAATTCCCTCAGCCTTTCCTCATAAGAGAGGTGTTCCAGTCCCCTAATCATCTTGGTAGCCCTATGCTGCACCCTCTCCAGCAGTTCCCTGTCCTTCTTGAGCTGGGGAGCCCAGAACTGGACACAGTACTCCAGGTGTGGCCTCACCAAGGCAGAGTAGAGGGGGAGGATGACCTCCCTCGACCTGCTGGCCACACTCTTCTTGATGCACCCCAGGATGCCATTGGCCTTCTTGGCCACAAGGGCACATTGCTGGCTCATGGTCATCCTGTTGTCCACCAGGACTCCCAGGTCTCTTTCCACCGAGCTGCTCTCCAGCAGGTCAGCCCCCAACCTGTACTGGTGCAGGGGGTTATTCCTCCCCAGGTGCAGCACCCTACACTTGCCCTTATTGAATTTCATAAGGTTTCTCTCCGCCCAACTCTCCAGCCTGTCCAGGTCTCTCTGTATGGCGGCACAGCCTTCTGGTGTGTCAGCCACCCCCCCC
Source organism: Dromas ardeola (assembly GCA_013398915.1). Lineage (NCBI taxonomy): Eukaryota > Metazoa > Chordata > Aves > Charadriiformes > Dromadidae > Dromas > Dromas ardeola. Next base: position 466,655 of record VYZM01010756.1, on the reverse strand, counting down.
AGCTTTGTGTCATCAGCAAACTTGCTGAGGGTGCTCTCTATCCCCTCATCCAAGTCGTTGATGAATATATTGAAGAGGACTGGGCCCAGTACTGACCCCTGGGGAACACCACTTGTCACTGACCTCCAACTAGACTCTGTGCCCCTAACCACGACCCTCTGAGCTCTTTCTTGCAGCCAGTTTTCTATCCACCTTACTGTCCATTCATCTAACCCACTCTTCCTAAGCTTCCCTATGAGGATGCTGTGGGAGACCGTGTCGAACGCCTTGCTGAAGTCAAGGTAGACCACATCTACCGCTCTCCCCTCATCTATCCATCCAGTCACACCTTCATAGAAGGCTATCAGATTAGTCAGGCATGATTTTCCCTTGGTGAGTTCCCCATGCTGAGTGCTTCTGATAGCCCTCTTTTCCTCCACATGCCTTGAGATGACACCCAGAACAAGCTGTTCCATCATCTTTCCAGGGATTTTGGGAGAGAGAACTATTTTAGGTTTATTTCAACATGTACTTTGGAACTTTATTATTAAAGGAAATGGTGATTTTACTTTGGAAGCGTGTTTTACTGTTGTTTCTTTAAAAAAAGTGATTTTGCAATTACCTTCCTACATAATCAGGAAAATCTTGCTACCACACAGCTAAAGTATTCTGTTGCTTAGCAGTTTTCATCTCTTAAAATTAGAAAGTGTATGAAATGACTTATCATTGCCTCAAAAGCAAAGAGTGCCTTTTTTCAGCATGCTTTCAGAAACATTAATTTCATCTTTACCACTGCTAAGCTTTACAGTTTACAGATCTGTGCAACTGGATGTTTTCACAGCTCTTACAAGATCTTTAGTCACTTCCTTTTTCTTGTATTCCTCCTTTTCTTTTACAATAATAAATGAATGTGTCCCATAGATGAGACTTCTTAAACCTTGATGCTACATTAAGCTTCACACAGAATCATAAACCCGCCTTAAGCCTCAGGCTCAAAGCTATTCACACGCTCACGTGTTACGGGTGCAAATAATACCTTGAAGCCATGATTCACCATACTCACACTTAAAGAGATTATTTGTAGCAGTAAAGTTTCAGGTAATTAACCCCTTAATATTGGGACTCCATATGTGGAGTTTTCACCCTGAAATACCAAAACAAAAACTATAGACAGTAAAGACTAGTTGGTTCCAGATAAGTGATAGTTAGAATTACTGCCAATGATTTAATGATTAAATTCTATTTAGCTTAGGTAAGATATACCAATATTTTTTATAGATGCACAGTGAGAGAGAAGGAAGCACATCTGAAGACGGCTTTTTTTTAATAGGCCCAGCAACTCTTTCTCAGAACATCCTTCCTTTCAGCAGCATTCAGCAAGGCCATGCTTGCTGCACCAAAGGAAATTGGGGAACATCTAATGATTCTGCCTCTTCCATTACTTTCATGATTGTGACGCTGTATGATTTTTGTAGTTTTAACAACTTCATTTTCCCAAAATTCAAAACTGAGTCTCAAAGCTTCATCATTTTCTGGCAGTTTTACTTTACCTTGGAATGACAGATTCTCTAGGCTATGGCAAATTCTCTATTTTAATTCCAAATCAGTCAAATGATATTGATATTCATTTACGTAATCTAAAGCACTCTTCATCTGAATCAGCAAGACCCAAGCAACACACGTCTTTATTTGACAGGATCAAGTGTTTTGCCTCTTACAGCACTGGTCTGTGAACACTACTCTGCTGGAGCCTACTCAAATAACAAAACTAAACAAAACCCCAAAAACACATCAGTATCAGAAAGCCAGAACCTCTAACACCAAAGCCAACATTGATTTTTAGTGCAATATTGTCCCCAAAAGTTCTGACAGTTTAAAGTACAAGAAGAGGACAAGGTTTTTGCATCTGTTTATTCTCTCTAAAACACAAATCCCAACCCCAATTCCACTCCACCTGGCACATCTGCACAAGTAGATTCAACAGGGCTCTACAGAAACCTAATGCAATGCGTCTGTGAGCAGTGCTGGGGGTCAGGGTACAGCAGTAACTGCAATGACAAAAGCGACAATTATTGTATAGAATAAAAGTAGAAAAATGGATCCTTGTGAAGAAATTTAACAGAGAACAACTGACAATATTGCTTTCAAGCTACGCTTCCCAAGCCTACAATATTCGTGGACAGATATTTCACAAATTTACAAGGCTCTCCAGAGTAATACCCATCATAACTTGACTTTGTAAAGCAATTGAATAGGTTTGAGCTAGAAAGACACACTCGCATCTCCTTCACGACTGCAGAAAGATCCCCTAAACTATGTATGGAATTGCCATGCAACCTAAGTTTTAATTGGTGTGTGTATTAAATAAACGAAGGGTTTATTTGCTTTCTATCTTAGATTACCAAAGGCTGCCTTCAGGTTTTCACCTCTTTTTGAGCAGGGCAGATTAGTTTAATGACACGTTGGATGAAGCACTCTGTAATGCAAAAAGATACAGAAACTATTATCCCCCCTGTCCTTTCCTGTGATTTATTAAACTGGAGCAAACAAAGACTGCATCCTGCTACTGGTTCAACAAAGGATTAGATACCAACATGGATAATGGAAAATCCTAAATCCACCAGATTGAACTTCAATAAATAAACAAACAAACAAATCCAAAAGGCACGTTAACTCTCTGCACCTTTCTAGCTGAAGTGGGAAAGAGAACATCCCTAAAGAGTTACATGATGAATTTCCTCCTGTGTTTCTTCCATGCCCCTGTGATGCACCCCACAGCACACATTCTCAGTAGAAAGGTGGACTGGGCAGACTGCTGGTCTGAAATAGGTGCTGAATTAATGAATTATTTCCTGCCAAGTCCAAAGGGAAAAGGTGGTCTGCCAGAGAATTCCATTGTAATTTTTTTCCCTTAACATGCTCCCCCCCCCAAAAAAAAAAAAAACAAACCACTAAGAGCCATTTTTTGAAGACTAACATGAGATGAATACATATACTTCTTATTATGCAAGCAGAGTAATCTTTTATCCGATTTATAGATCCTGCTGCATCTCTTGCTACATAAGCCAAAACTGTATGAGTGATAAATTACAGGGATGCATGAAATTACAAACTACAGGGGACATGTTGTCAAAGACACCAAAGGAAGGTCCAATACGCATTCATTCAAAATAGTCAGGGGAAGGAAGCTCTCTCTTTGCACAGGAAGTTCCTACATGTACACATTTCCTTTGGGTGCTGATTTGAGAGCTAAAAGCTTTTAGGGAGGGAGAGAAGGAGAAGACGAAAGGGAATACTCGCTCTGAGCTCTTACACTGAGCTCTAGGGTTCAGACAGGCATCAGTAACATTTGAAGCGAGATTATCTCCTTGCTTCAGCCTCTGTATGCCTCAGCAGACCTCTGCTCCCTTTGCAGAGTTATCCTAAATTACACACGCTGAAGAACTGTTCCTCTTGATCATCCACGGTGTTGTGCAGTGATCTGTATCCTGCTCACTCCTGACCTGCAAGGGAGGTTGCCTATGTGACATGGCCATTTATTCCTTTTTCTTCCCCCATCTTCCCTGCTTTCCAAAAGCCACATTAAAAGTCCAAGTCCAAGCTAAAAAGCCCAGCTCAAGCTTTGCCTTGGTGCACTGACACAGCTTCCACACATGCACTGGTTCTCCTCTGTGGCTCAAGACAGAAGCAGTCTATGTTATATGTTAGTCACTCACATACCTAGACAAACCTGCCAATAAGTACATAACAAAAACACCCAGAACCTAGGGTCCTCCAAAGACTGAAGTTGTCGTCTATACCATTAATACATGGGGTAGAGGTCTACTACAGACAACTTCTGCCGAGAACTTACAAGATACAGGTTGGAAGTTATCATGAAAGCCGTGCTACAGTACTTCTGTAAGCCAGACTGACAGGACAGAGGGAATAAAATTACAAACTGCTGTACAACACAAGAAGATGCACTCAAAAGAACCCTGTAAAATTCAGAAGACAAGTTTATGCCTTTAAGATCAAACCTGTTCACAATTCCATACCCTCTGTATAACATGTCTTCCCTCTCACTGGTCAACACTTGCAAAGACAAAGTTTCAAAGGAAATCTGGTAGACTTTTGCCCAGGTCATGGGGTTGCCACATATTACACCTGCCCAGGCTGCTAGAAATACTCTGCGGACAAGAAGTTTCAAGATTCTGCCTTAGTTGCAAACTCTTATCTGCCATCCCATTCCTTGGAAACAACTACCATTTCGAGCTGTTCTTCCCACCGAGAATAAAGGTACCAGTAGAACCTAGCAAGAGAACTTACGGAACTGAAGTGAACTTAAAAACTAAGCATTAAAGTAGCACTAGAATGACATACACTTGACCATCCTGGAAATGTTGAGATACACTTAAATAAAAAAAATCCCCCAAAGGAAAAAAGTGGAAATAAAATCAAATGTTCCCACTTTTCAGAAGGTGATCCCAGCCATCCCAAGTCAAGAGCAGCAGTGGTTGCTCATTTAAGGCAAGCTTATGGTATCAATCTCAGTTCTAGCAATCAAGTGCCCTATTGACTGGGCACTCACCACCTCTATAGGCAGGGGGTGAAAAACTCTGCCACTGCGGTATCTGCAGCAGAGGCGATCTGTGGTATAGCCTCAGAGTCACACGCTGGACCAGCCCTGCGGCTGTTCAAGTTGTGTGTTCTCTCAGGACAGGTAGCAGGCTGTAGCTTCCAGGGTTATTAATCTGCCGCTTTTCAAGAACACTGAACACGTTTAGAATTAAACGGGAAAAAAAAGAAGCTATGGATTATCCTTCTGTAAACACTTCATAGCCTCCGCAGCCAGCCAGCCACTGGCTGCAAATACAGGTGTTTTGCTGTGAGCAGGCTTTGGCTCCGGAACATCATTAGGAAAATGCTGCTGTGCTTTCCAGCTCATTTGGCCAGGGCAACGGAGGCTGGTAACTAATGCCTACAACTGTCTCAGCTGAGTCAAAGACTGTACAACTGTGGGGCTCTTCCAAGGCTGTCTTTGCTTTCCAAATTTGAAGGGGTATGTTCCCTTGTCGATGCTGTGTGCCAAAGGCATACCTGGAGACCAAAAGCCTGCCTTCTCCTCTGGGGTTCCAAGACTCTCAAACATCTTTCAAAGAGAGATGAAAAATCCACCTAATAAATATGGAAAGAAATGCTCTCACAAAGCTATCAGGAAGTACAAGAGTTAGAGGAAGTACTGGAGGGAGCGACATAGATTTTCAACGTTTTTTTTTCCATTTCTTTTTTCCATAATAATGACCAAAATTCACACAATAGTACAATTCTTGCATGCAAATGCAAACATCATTATAATACCTGTTAACAAAGCACACAGAGAAATTAAAGCAAGCTTAACTAAGCAGTGTTTGTGAATATTAATGAGCCTAAACGCTAAATCCAAGCTTTTAAAATGTAAAGTAAAAAGAGGACTGTTTTCAGACTAATTTCTATTTAAACTGGATGCTTTCCACCTGAAACACGAGGAAGAGAATGAATTATGTTGCCCTAGAAAAGCATTAAAACAAGTATAACAAAGTAAGATCTTTGAAAATTCTGAGTGTCTGGATATATCCAGCTTTTAAGCCGATACACTGAGCTATGCTCAAATATCACTGGACAGTGGCTCATTCCAAATCTCCACACTACATTTTATTGTGGAGATCAAAAGAAAACATATATTTCTTTCTTACTGTCATAGTACTCAACAGTAATTCTTTTCCACCTGACAAGTAAAAGCAATGCATCTGCCGCCCACAGAAGTTTAGGACAAATGTGGAACAGCTTTCACATCTCACACAGGCAGTTCAAGCTTGATTTTGTGAATGTTGAACGTCCCCTGTATCAAACTGAATGCTTTGAAATCCTACCAACTTCAGGGAGAAACAGAAGCACGTCAGGTGGGATTTGTCTAAAACTTAGATGTTTATTACAGACACCCGTATCATCTATGCTCTCTTTACAGTTAGGGAAGAGAAACTGGTACTTCTGTTCCGAATGTCATCTCATCCTCACGTAGATGTCTAGGTGAGATGAATCATCCTTGAGAATCACCTATTTCTCTCTGCTGACTCTAAAGGGAGCTGAAGACTCACTCCAGTGCAGCTGTCTATAACACAGACATCTAAAAGTAAGCGAGATTTATTTCTCCCTTCACGTTTCATGGTTCAAAAGCCCAATGTACCCTATCCATCCCCTGAAATTTGACTAAGACATTAAAAGTACCATCCCAATTCTTAGAACAGCCATTTTCTTCCATGGCCAGAGTCCCTTTGCTCAGACATCCTGAATTGGCATAGCTCCTTAGCTTCAGTGCTTTTTGGGATTGTTGTTGATTTTTTTTTTTTTTTTTTTTTTTTTTTTTTTTTTTAAAAAACAAAGGATTTAATCCCCACATGAATTTAGTTCATAACCATATCAGATTAAATGCTTCTCATTGAACTTCAGTGATGCTTCTCAGGATAGGCTGAGCCACCTGACATCCTCACAAGAGCATCTGCTCCGTTTTATGTTTGGAAACCTACAGTCCACGAGGCAAAATCCATATACTGTTTAATATTGTAAGTGAAACGTGGACAGTAGAGAATGAGATGAGAATTGCAGAAATTTCCGAAAAAAGTTATGGCATTAGAAGATGGCGATTCTGTTTGACAGATACCAACACCAGACATTTCCAGGAGTGCCCAAGGTGCAGGGAACATCCAGTTTGAGGCATGGAAACTCAGACACTTCACCTATCCCTGTAGGAACATCCAGAGTTTCCTGGAAAAACATGAAAGCAGTCACCAGGCAGCCTCAACTATACTCTAACACGTCCGTATAAATACACTCCAGCCCATAGGAAACAAAGTCGTTTTGTAGGGGTAAAGGACCCATGCAGAGCCCTTCTACTTGTCCTTCTTTCTGTTTCTGTGGAAGGCAGCAACCCTAAAGAATGAACCACTGGTAAAAGAAAATAAATAATAATAATAAAAAAAAATTATTTCAGGCCAGTTCACTTCTACAACTTCACCTCTTCCTCCTCTCCCTCCCAGCACCCCCATCCTGTCTCTGTCCTTTCCGCACTGATTACAGGGGTACAGACAGCTGCCGCCTCCTGCATTATTCAGCTTAAACGGAGATCAGTGGTTACTGGAGTTCAAACGGTTCATTAAGTTCTTGTGCTTGGACCCTGGAGATGAGACTCCACTGTCTAGAGCAGAATTGTATGAAGACAACAAAAGAGAAATAAAATGGTAAAATAATACATGATAAAGTGAGCAAAGCAGAACTTCCCCACCACCACCACCGCCTTCTGTCAAAAGCCTAAACAAAGGGGAATTCCCATCCTTCCCCTGCAGAGATGAATGCAGGGGAGAACGACAACCTTCAGACCAAAAGCTGAAATGTACCTCTTGCACTCATGCACAAGTAGGCTAATGGTTTGGATCCGAGTCAGAGTCACAGATGTGCATAGCCTAAAACACAACCGCTAACATGTTTGGCAGCCGGTACAGCATCGGTATGAATAAGGCTTCCCAGCCAATTGGTCTCCAGTGCAAACCAAATGTGCAGCATAAAACACGCTCCAATGTTGCTCGAGTTCTGTACTCCTGCTCCATGGGAAAGGAGCGGGATTTTAGAGCAGCAGCTTTATCAAAGCTTCACTGCCTCCCCCGGTAGCATCCAGCGACACAATACCCAGGTGCTGAGTGTCACACGCACTCAAAGCCAGCTCATTTATTTCAGCCCTGACAAAAGCAGTGACATTTGCCAAACTTTCGGTTTAATTCATCCTAGCCTGAAAAGCCCCGTTCCCTAGAGGTAAATATTGCTGTCTAATGAGAAACAGTCACGCACAATTACACTGTAAGGCAGCAAATGACTGAGGATCTTCAGAAAGCTGATTTGTTAGACTAATTCCTGGAGGTAAGAAGTTTAGTAAGCGATGGCTCAAAATGCAATCTCAACACTTCCTAGGGGATGCTACAGAAAGGATCCTTGGATCTTCCTTGAGATGAAAAAAGGTACAAAGTAAGGGCTGAGCGAGAAAGTAACCCAAGCCATCTCAACTCTTTACCTGTGAATTTCTTCACAGGAGAAAGGAGGTTTATTTAAAGTGTGCATTTTATAAGCTGCAGTAGGAGCTTGCCTCCAGCTCTTAAGAGCTGATCTCTTGACAGAGCAGCCCACCTCTTCTGACAGGCAGCTCTCATCTACCTCCAAGGCTGCATTCAGCCAAGTATCTATAGATATAAGCAAGAAAATCCCTGCTAAGGTAAGGCTTTAGTCTAGGTTTGTAGAGCCACCGGTTTACCTTCCAGAGCTGCGTCATACCTGCCTCTCCTGATCTGCAAAGCCAGAGCAGCTCTGTCCTGCTGCTGCCGCCTGGGCCCAGCTGCAGTTCCTGATGCACATCATTAGTTCTCATAAGGGTCATCTAGCACAAAGTTAGGACAAAGCAGAAGAGCCACCACACAGACTTGTATTTCATAACAAAGACAGTCTGGAAAATAACAGTATATTGCTGAAGCAGGATGTGCAGCAGCTCTGCCCTCTGAAGAACGTCTCTCCTTCCCCAAGGTGCTCTCTTCTTGCATATCTCACCCCATTCCTCCTCCACCTTCAAAATGCTGATGCATGCCTACGAGGAACTTTCTGGCCCTTGAACTAAAACTATCTGGGTCTCATTTTAATGTTACAGAACTTCTGAACTTTTTGCTTTACACCCATTAAGAGATATTTCTGTTCAAGAGCACCTTTTTTTTAAAAGAAAAAAAAAAGGAAAGAAAAGAGAGGGAAAGGGAACTAGAAACCCCCTTAGCAAACCCAGTAGCATAGACTTCTGTAATTGAGCCAGGAGGAAGAAAAAAACATAATTAATCCATTCGTGAGATGGGGATGTCTCAAACACACTTTTTTTTTGGAAGGGGGCGGCGGGGAGCACCTGGTTATGTTCACTTTACAAACAAGCAAAAGCTAATTGCTTCAGAGTGCCAGCAAAATCTACCCAGGGAATACATCCTCTTATCTAATGCCACCTGCAGCAGGACTGTGCTGCTCTGAATTATAGCCAAGATCAAAGAGCATCTGTGCATAGCATTATTGTATTTCCTCCTCCCCTCTCTCTGCTCCGCAAGACAGGTTTGTATTTCTGATCGCTCTGTCAGCTAAATTGTTCCTTTTAATTGCGAGACATTCCCGCATCTCACCTTCCTTCCCCACACATCAGAGCAATGCAAAGCTCAACATATCCGTCATGGTTTACAAGCAGCAGGAAATGTGACGGTCTCAAAGTGGCAGCTCGTTGCGGGATCGGCTCCTTCAGAAGTCGCTGCTGCCAGGTAGCTCTACCGTCAACGTACAGCCCAGCATCTGCAATTCATACACTCACCGATTCCCACTTGCTGCGGCTAATAAGGGGCAGGTTAGATATAGAAGGGCATTAATTAGTTATAAATTGAAATTAATTACTGTCATAATGAAAGGATGCATGAATATGAAGTTTGCTTCTTTTACAGTGGTATTTACAAAAGATAGATTAGTGAGGTAATTTGTGTTAGATTTTTATTAACAAACCCTTGAAGAATTCAGAACACGGTGCGAGGAAATAGCTACTCGGTGGCATTAATCACTAGATCACATCAAACCCAACACCTTCAGGAGGATGGAAACACCTCTGAGAATCAAATGTCAGAAAGCAAAAAAACATATAATACTGCGTATCACATCTGCTTGAGCATGTGCTCAGAAGTTGCGTATTTTGACCCTCTTCCATAGATTTTAAGTCCATCTGTGTTATTGGGAGGTGGATCTGCCGGGCAGCTGGCAGAGCGCGCTGCCATTGGGCACCAACAGCGATGGAGCAGCACTGAAAGTGCCAGATCCAGGACCCCACAAGCGTCCTGGGGCAGCCCAGTGCACTCTGAAACCTGCGCTGAAGCCTTGGTAGTGACCACACTTCACAGAGCCCCGTCTCTAATTGCGCCTCTATAGATATCTATTTACCAGAAGCTGTAGCAGAAGCATAGCTCACAAAATTACCAGCCATCAAACATAGCAGAGAGTACCGCACAAAAAAGACACCCCGTGCCTTGGTGGACAGACCAGGCTCTCCATGTCTCTGCTTGGTTTAAGATAAAAGAAACTCTTGGAGAGTTGGTCAGTGGTATGACTTTTGTAAGCTAGTTTAACTCTTCCAATCTCCATGAGTGGCTGGAAATCAGCAGTTTTGCTTGCAACATCTTGAGCTTACTCCTCATCCTCCGCTTTATTAGGCTTTGCAACTTATTCAGTAACACCAAAACACTCAGCACCTTTTTACATAGCATGGCGGTGGGCGGCAGCAGTGGCAGAAAGGATGAACACGATATTTCAATCAGTGGCAATTAACACAGCAGGACTATACCCAACCCCCGGTGGTGCCTGCTGCCTGCGTGAGCCCAGCTGCAGACCACTGCCCCAGCCTTGTGCATCCCACACCTAACCAAAACCCCACGCAATACCTGTGTGCTGCTCACAGATAAGGTAGGTGACGATGATTAATCCAGGAAGCTTAAGTTATGATAGCAACAGCTGAAATAAAAACACTGTTGTGAATAGATCAGATTCAATGTTAAGATAAGGCTAACAAAATTGAGTTAGCACAGGGGAGAGGCAAGCAGGCATAGGAGAGAAGCAACTGTTCTTACAGACACCTGGACTTGCACTCACATTTAAGGCATTCTGAAAAAGTATTTGGTCTACACTGAATCCACTAGAATCAAGTCAGGGGCTCCTTTTAAGACCTTTCGCTAGATCCCTTCAGCACGATAACAAACCATGTGTGTCAGGAGCCAGAAACCTTGGTGCTGTCAACCAAAGTTAGCAGCCACCCAGGACACTGAGACAGGGTACAAGAGCTGCAGGAACATTTTTAAAGCTGAAGCTCTGGCTTTTGCATGGTTCAGCTGGGCAATTTACGGGCCAGCAAACTTTCTTCCTAGAATAGCCATTGTAGTTGATGGGGGAATAAGTTTGGTGTTTTACAGAGATAAAAAGAATGGCTGCACAGAATGCCAAGGAGGGGGGAAGAGGTTTTAATCTACGCTTATCTGACCAGGGAAGATGTACTTACATATTGCCTGCAAGAGACAAGCCAGCACTAGCATAAATAACATGCCATGTAAAGCAGGCAAAACTTTCCATCAATTCTGTGAGAGGCCTTTTAGTCCTGTAAGTGCCAGTTTGTACATACTTCATTCATTTACCATCCCTAGTGGGTTTTGTATTAAATTAAATGTTTATACAGTGCTTTGAAGATGTAAAGTACTGAAAGTGGCAAATACTTTCATTAGATATCAAAGAGCTAGCTATAGCTTCTAGAGACTAAGTGGATCCATCAGCTAAAATAATTGGTTGCATCTAGCACTGTGACGAAGTAGAATGGTATAAATGTCATTTTTTTCCCCCCATAGTATATAGACAGGAAAGTACAGAATCACACTCAGATTTGCTCTTGGAGGAAGCAGATCAAGACAGGATTATTTTACCAAAAAGGATAGGCTTGTTGTTTGTTGGGAGGAGCATTGTCTATCTCTAAAGGATCAAGAGTTGGACATAGCTAGAAATAAGACTCTACAGATGACAAATAACTGCTATAAACTGTTATGGCAAATGCAGTGTCTTTGATTTAGGCCTGTTTTTCCAAAGCTAGACTCTCCTGCCTTTGCTATTCCTTACTCCAGAAGCACACAGGTTATGTGCAACTGAGACAACACCTGGAAAATATGAAGAAAAGACTGCAAAGAGAGGCAAGGGGCATGATTTGCAGACCTACAGTTTTAATGTTTCTTTAGTAGACATAGTAAACATGAATGTGTTTCTACACTGGAAATATAGCCTAGATTACTGATTCTTTGGAATTCAATGTAACATTCAAAATTACTTTGGGGGATTTTTCTCTTTTTATCATGTTATTCTGAGATTCTTGAAGATTCCCATTTGACAAGCCACCATCAGCAAAATGGTTGCTGTCTTCTCCTGCTGCCGAGCGTGCTGAAGTTGGTAAGGGACCCATTGCTTTCCCAGTATCTGTATTGCAGCCTCTAAACACCAAGACAGAAAAAAGAAAAAAGAATAGGCAGCAGATTAGCACTACCACCACTAATTAAGCTAAAAATACACTACCATGGCAATAATAAAGGAGAAAAAAACATCCGTGGGAAAGACATTGACATAGCAACAGAGAGGCAGCTCCAGCTCTTTGGGCACATCTGGCCTATAAAAAAAAGACTACCGCTAATTTATTTATCCTAGAGAAGCACAGAAGACCAGAAGCTGATTTTGCAGGTAGTAGCTATATAACACATGGGCAGGGACCTAAAGATGTGTGCTGCTTCTGTTGTTTGTGGGCATTTTCCCAGGTTAAATCTGGCGGGGCAGAGCTGTGAACTTCCCTTTACCCACTGCAGCCTCCTGACCTGCCAGGGACAGAAAGGGACAGTACCCCTTTCTCAGATGCTTTGGATGTGCTGTGAAATGCAAGAAAACAGTTATCTTGCAATGAAAATGGGATTGGAGAACTTTCCCGCCCTTACTAATTCTGAGCCATTATTTTATTCACTAATTCCTCCTTAAATATCTCCACATATTTTGACTAAGGGGCTGGGGCTCTGTAATTTGTTTAGATTTGTTAGATTTTGTGTCCCCATGCTAAGCCTCCCCTCACAAAATGTAAATGCTGCTTTGGGAATCTGTGCAGCTCTCAATAACAGCTCATAAGGGTTGCTAAGATAATGTATCCAAATCTCTTAGTAATGGCACAGCTCTAAAATGCTCAGGTTTATTTATACAGTGCTTTTAAAGGAGATAAAGATTTAAATTTTTATTACTTAAAATGTAATTTTAATCTTTTTATGTAAATGCTTATAAAAAAATCTGGGAGACATCTTAGAGAAGGGGGGGAAAGATAAAGCAGAAATAATTCTGTGGGAACTTCCTCCTTTCTCCCTGAAGCATAAGCTTTAGTATCAATAACGACTTTTATTACTGTTACAGTGTTTAAACAGCCTTTGGTTCACACTATGAACTGACTCAAGATTTTCATCTAGGTGTGACAGTGATCCTCAGATACCTACAATTTAATTTGTTAGCATGCCAATTACCACAGATTTACCTAAATCTGTTTTCAGGTTTGACCTCCAATTTGACAAAAATGATAGCTCATACAGCACTTCTGCCAGACAGAAAATGAAGGGAAGGAGCAAGGCAATAATCACCAGGAACAAGCTGCAAGAACACAGCAGTATTAAGTGTATTAGGTGATTGTACTGACCCATGGACAAACTATCAGAGCAACTCTGCAGACCATGCATGGCAGTTTAAAGTGATAAGGGGTCCTGCATCTCTCAGAGGGTTTGGACAGCCTAGAGTAAAGGGAATAAGCAAAATTACATGGTGGAGATACAGGAGTCTCATTTCAGCCCTGTGCCACCAGCAACAGGGTAAAAGAAAGATCAGCTATAGTCAGAGGAAGCCTAAGAGCCCATGAATTTGGTAACAGATAAATGAAAAACTCAGATTTAAGGCAGAACAGCAAGAGGGGATGAAGACACCTTGAAGTTCTGCTGAAGGGACTGTTGTGAAAAGCATCTTCAGGGGTGTGTTGTTACCAGGTACAACTGCTCCACCTGACTTGTGTACAGGGGGGAATAAAGACGATAGAGTTAGACTCTTCTCACTGGTGTCCAGTGAAAGGACAAGAGGTAATGGGAACGCGATGAAATACAGTTAATTCCATTTAAATATAAGAACTGATTTATTTTTTCATCATAAGTTTGATTGAACACTAAACAAGTTGCCCAGAAGAACTGTGGAGTTTTTATCCTTGGAGATTTTAAAACTAGACAAGGCCCAGAACAACCTTCTCCAACTGACCCTGCTTTTCAGGTGGTTACACTGACTAGAGACACCTCCCATCCTCAACAATTCTGTTATTCAATACCATCTCAGAAGAAAGGGAGAGGACCTTGGACCTGTCAGGAACAAGCTCCTCCCAACTCAATCTCTCAAAATCAGAGGAAAAGACTCAAGACGCAGTTAAGATGTAGGAGACTCCAAACATGAACTACTGTCTCTCTTTCACCATAAACCCAAGATCCTCCTGGCCAATTCCTTCCCATCAAATATGGGAGTGTTACATCCACCCAACTTCATTTTTCCTTTAGTTTCATTTTCACTATCGCCTTTCCAAACCCACAATGAACATCACATGTTAATGAAATAATACTCCAGAGAATGAAGCCTACAATGCAAACTGAACATCTTTATCAAACGTAATTTTTGTTTTGGGAAAATTTCTCTCAGGAGAAGAGCCATGGTTTAATGGCTCCAAATTTAGCTCACTGGTGCCTCCACATCTCTCAAAGCTTCTAGACAGCCTACATAAGCATATAGATTTTATAATGCCACACATTAAAAGGGAAGTTCTTCGAACTACAAGTAGAATATAGCACAGGCAAGCTCTACATTTGGTTCTCATGATAACAGGTGGTGAGATGCTAGTGATGGAGAGGAACAGGGAATGCAGCACGTGACAGTGCCATCAAGCAAACACAAGGTTGTATCAGGCTCTTCTCTTTCTGAGGGGAATTTAGAGCTCAGAAGTTGCTGCAAACAGCAGTGGCTGGCCTAGTCCTCTTCCAAATACCCGATGAAAAAAGTTACAAACAGAAAATTGCAACAAGAAGCTTCCTACGGCGCACTGCAGATGTATTTCAACTTCGCACCACATCTGAGCTATACGTACAGCGTAGTTCAAGCTACAGGGTTCATTCAGCCTCCGACCTCGTCCCAGAGATGGATGATTCCTGCTAGCTGTTACGACACCGCCACTTGTTTGCATTAGGTTTCCCTATACAAGGAAAAATGCCTTTCTCACTGCTTGAGCTGGATTTTGTTTTACCTGCAGCAACAAAAAGTCATCTGAAACTCCCTGGCCAGAGCTTTAATAAACTTTCACCTGCTGTGTAACAGGCACAGAAGGCAACCCAAGGCACATACTTCCAAGAGGTTAAAAAAAAGCATAATGTGCCTGCGACTGAAAACGGCTATCCATCTGTAGCAACAGGAACAAGAGAAAATTAAGGTGGAACACATACTTGAAAAAGCAGAGAACCCATATATAGAGGTAAAATCACAGGTCAGCTCTGAACTGAGTGCAAGCCAGAACAGCATTGCACTAAACAGGTGCATTTATTTTTAAATCAGAATATAGGAGTCAATAAATGATTCCCACACAGGCCATGTGAGAGCTGTCGGATGGCAGTGACTTTCAGAGGTTACCAATCCAGGCCGGGATCAAACCTGCAACTTTGAATTTCAAAGACAGAAGCCCCTACCTCACCCCTAGAGTGATACTGCGCATAAAGCAGCTGCAGTGGCAGGAACAATTTTAATTTACCTTCTTTATGATCCATATCAGACACTTCGGAGAGAATGGGCTTATTGGCATTTCTTCTAACCTTCCCAATAAAGGCCTCACCCCAAACTTTACTGTGCCCAGTAAGCAGCAGTGACACAAGGTGTGGACAGAGCAGAGAGCATCCCAGTACAAGCTGTACCCATCATTTTATCCACCTCTCTGCTGACCTCACCAAGTACAAATCCGACAAAATCCTGTTCACTCAGGGACTCCGAGGAAACTCTCTGGGCCAGCTTTCTCGTCTACCTTGCATTAACTGCAGGAAGTACAGTGTTGCTACCAATGCAATGAATATTATATCAGCCGCTAAAATGCCCAGACAGCAATCTCCTGGCCCACACTGACCTTCCTCTGTTACTTACTGCCCAAGACAGCCCAAAAAACTGGAGAGAGAATAATTTATAAAAATCTGTTATTACATAGTGCTACTAGAAATGTTGAAAGAAAACTCATTTCTACTTTTTACTTGGTAAATACCATTTTTTTCATACATAACTAGAAAAAATTAAGCGTGGGAGATTTTTAAGAAGCAAAGTTCAGTTCCAGTTGGGATGAAGCTGGCACGAGGACTGCTACAGGCTTACGTGGGGGAATAAAAACTAAGACGACATGAAGTGCTTTTAAAATTCCTCCCTAAACTGACAGGCTTAAGGAAAACAAGATGAAATCTGGCTTTGCACATTACTATCTTTTCTATTTCTATGAGAGAAGCAAATGTCTGCAGAAAGATTAGTACATTAAGCATTCTTGGGAGTTAAGTACTATTATTCGCACTTTACAAATTAAGAAAGTAGAAGTGATTTGCCCAAAAGCCATAAGACAGACAAGGACTCAACTAAATACACAGCCCACAGCCTCTCCATCTGGTGCTCTTCTATCTACTAGACAACAATACTCTTTTAGGCTACTACCAGTGAAAGGATAACGCAATCTGGATTATTTTGTTTTTGTCTTGCTACATTTTCAAAGAGGAAATAGATCTATATTGGAAAACACTCACATTGATTGTTGCTCCGAGTCCCAAATTAGAGAATTTCTCATTTGGATAAACCAAAAACATCCTCATCTTAATTTAACGTTTCGCCGTAATGAACAGAAGGATCAAAGACACTAGTGATTTTTGCCAGGGTATAACAGAAGTTGAATTCAATTCAGAATTTCTGGGCTGGGAAAAAAATCAAACATAAAAATATTTCTTTGCATCACCAGATTAAGGAGTTGAATTTCTTTTAACCTCTAAAATAGGGCTTGTCAAACTCTGTTTTGATAATGTTCTTAATCAAAATGACACATTTTGATATTTCCCAAACACTACTTTCAGTTCTCAAAGCTGCAAGCTGGCTTGGTATTAAGTAATGTTTTTCTACTGCAACCCAGAGCTCACAATTCCTTAGAGGCTGGCGGGACCATCTCTTCCATGGGTGCCCCATTGCAGCACTCTGGTGATGTGTCAGAAGTCTGGAACATTATTGCAGGAGATGAAGCTCAAGCCTTTTATCTGAAAGCTGCGCTCTTAGCAGCTTCACAAGTCCTAGACAGTAAGGAGTTCATAGAAAAGTAAAGCCACAGACAATTTTTCTGATTCAAAAGGAAAACACTGGAAGACAGTTCAGAGACTTCTGTCCAGGTACTAATATTTTTGTACTGACCGTGAAAAAAGTATTCTCATTTTTCTTTTCTTTAAAGGGGAAGGGGAAAGAGTTGCTTGGTTGTTTTCAAGACTCTAGGCTTAAAACTTCCACAGAGAAACTGACTTTGCAGATACTGCACTTTCTACCATAAAATAATTATGATGAATAATTCCCAAACAGTTTTTATGTAAAACACTAAATTAACTCATATTTGAGCTGTTCATTGCAGCTTCTCTTCCCCCTCAATGCTACTTTAGGGCTGGAAGCTGGTTGATGGGCCACAAGCACCCCCTGCAATTAATTCCAATTGTCATTAATCTTCCAATTGTCTTTTTTTGTCTTTTCCCTCTGTTCTGAAGCAGCCAGCAAAAACATCTGAGAAAGCTACAAATACCAACAAGCGACGCCAGAACAGAGAAACATGGTTTGGAAATTCAGCAGACATAGTTATTAATGTAATCTCTGGGAGATCTACTTATATTCACTTTTCCTATTGTATCAGGAGGAAAGATCAAATTCATTTAAATACAGAAGGGAAGCTTCTAGAACAAACATAAAATATTGCAGTCATTGAGGTTTTGGTAATTAGCACAATGCTATGTATAGCATGGGACTGAAAAAAGGCCATGTAGCATCTCACGCCATTGACTACCTTCAGTTCTCTCTCTCTCTCTCTCTCAAAAGAGAAATCCAAAGGCAATATTTTACCTTTTCTATTTCTTGTGGCAACCACTTTCTCCTTTTCACCCCCACTGGTATAATCTCACCCTGAGCAGACACTATCCATGAAGGAAAGATCTGTTGACAAACCATGGACACTAGCACACAATATTAACAGCTGTTATGCCGTAACATTTAATTGAAAGAAGCTGGTTAGTGCCACAGTTCAAATTCAGGGAACGAAAAGCAAAATACAGATCACCTTTTCTTCTCTCCACTGGTTAAAGTAGGTGAGGTGATCGATGTTCAAGAATGTTTGTAAGTGGCAGAGATGGTCCTGGGGCTGGGAACGAGTGCTTTGGGCTTTAGGAAGGGGAAGCAGGATGGGACAGAAGACGTGTCTTTTGATCTCTGCTTTGCAAAATCCCACACTTCATTCATGCTGATCAGCTTGGCAATAAGCAAAGCAATTACAACCATCTACTGGAAAACAATCAGACAGACTGGCAAGATGGGCAATCTTTATATGGTCAACAAAAGCCCTTTGATTTTAATGATTAGATGTAAACAAGCACCCGGTTAACTTGAACATAAGGAAGAATGGAAGCAAGATAGACAAGTGTTAGGCAGCTTTGCTCAAAAATCAAAATCTCATTTGCTCTCATGTCTCAGTTCATACATGTGTTACTTCATATGCCAGAAGTTGTTGATAGAGCTGTTGTCCAAAGCTGGAGGATACTTTGACAATACAACTACTTGAGATGCTTCCTGCAAAGCAGCAGTGGGAATCAATCTTCAGGTCTTTACATTGCTTCTCTACAGCAGCAAAAACACTGCAAATGATCCATGACTAATTCTTCTGAGTAAATGAAGAGAGAATTAAATCTATCCTGTTCTTACTTAACACTTACAGGTCAATCCATCGTTCAGTTGCCTTTTTCTAAATGCTAATGAGGCAGAGACAGCTATAACCACACGTTATCAATCCCCTGTCACCATAAGAGGGGCAGAGGATGTTCCCATACAGCTCTGGAAGCCACACGTCCATCCACGGTTAGCCACACGCAGTGATGAGGATGGAGACAAGCAGCCAGAAGCCCCTTGGGCTGCGTTCCCTTTTCCTTCCAACCTACCACTCTGAGCTCCTCACATGCTCCTGATTTCTTCCTTAATTGCTACAAGTAATTTTATTAAATACACTTTGCAGCACCATTAACTATTACCTGAGGCTTAACATTAAAAATGATAAGGCAATATAATCTTAATGGTATTAATTAATACTACCATGGCTTTAAAGTTTCACAGATCTGGCCAACAAAGCATGTAAAGTGTGGTTTGTGGTTTTTTTTTTTTTAGTTTGAGGTTTGGTTTGGGGTTTTTGGTTGGTGTGTTTTGGTTTGGCTGGTTTTTTTTTTTTTTGTTAAGTAATGCCCTGGCAACAAACAGGAGCAGAAAGGTAGAGGCTGTAAAAGCAGAAAATTAAACTAAAACCAAAATAACTCCCCCCAGTCACCACGATTATGAAACATGGCAGTTTGTCCAAGACACTCATGCTTTTGTCAGTAAAGAAAACAACCAGAGACATACAAGCCACTGGAAAGATAGCAGTAAGGTCCTATTTGTTTGGATTTTTTCTTCTTTTTACCTCCCTGCTTTCTTGTGTTCTAAGCACAAAAGCAATCAGCAAGCTATCTCTTTGACATCATTTGATGGACAAAGGCGTAGTATGACCACTAACGGGACAGAGACGGTAAAAGCTTCAGGAGCTGCAAAACTAGACTTTGCAGCACTCAAAAAAACAGAGTGTGGGAGAGCAAAATGGAGAGAGAGTCTTTGTTCCTTCAGTGACATGTTTAAAATTTAACCTGCACAGCACGTCCTGTCAGAACAGAAAGGCTAAAATTATGTGTCCTCAGCATAGGTTTTACCAGAATGGTCAAATTTACAACTTCCATGACTAAACTGTCAAAAAATCTGGCACCAGAAGCCCACAGTGGAGATTTCTATGTCTGGGTTTCTCCCTCTTTCTCTCACAGATTGAGCAGGGGGGATTACAAAAAAAAACAAGTTTGCTTTAATCCCAACTCTCTGAATCCAAGTGCTCATCAATCAGAACAGGAAATGCATAAACTGTAGGTATTGCTGATGTGATTTCCAGGGGCACTGAGCAAACAGCTCCAGCTGCAGCTACAGGATCTACATCTGCTCAGCACCCCTGAAAAAATCTTTCTTGTAACAATAACTAAGTACAGCAGTCAAACCGCTCAATAGATGTTATTAATTATATTGTCAGCTGAAGACTGATATATTTACTCTGCAGTGATACTGTAATTATCAAGAAAGTGCCCTGCCTTTGCCTGGTAAGTACTGTGTGCAGTAATTAATTTTCCCCTGCATATAGATGTTTGATAGTGTTATGTAAATCACAAGGTATTTGCTACCTGTATTTAAAAAAAAAAGCCACCATCACACTCCTGAAAGCGTCTTAAAACGACATTAAAAAGTCACATGAACATAGAAATACAATGTCCTTGTTATACCTCTTTGAACTAGGCTTTAGGAAAAAAGTCTGATAGTGTTGACAAACATCTTGAAACTGCAGCCCTGGCTTTCCAACTACTTTATTCCCAATAACTTCTCATCACAGCCAAGACGCTCAAAAATCAGAGCCTGAGGACCTCAAAACCTGAGTAGTCAGTAATCGGGCACAGGGAAGCACTGGTTGTCTCGGGAAATGCTTGTCTCTGTGCCTCCTGCACTACCACGTACACACGCCTATGAGTGTTAATACGGACAACGATACAGCTTTCTGCCATGGCTACACAGCACCAGGACAGGACAGAGAGTAGTCCCAAAGTATGAACATATTCTGTGGCACAGTCCTTGAAGCAAAGGGTGAAAATCTCCCCTGTTTACCTACATACCAGGGTTCAGTCTCACCTTCTCCCATCCCAGGCAGTACAGCCCCAACTCAGAATTTGCCTTAAAGAGAGACATTATCCTACTTCCTTGCAAGAAGTTAGCTTCTTGGCTTTACCATTCCTCGATATATAAAAACCTATGGGTGTTTCCCATAAACATGTAACTGAGAATCAAAGAAACCTGGAGGGGAACGTTAATACATTGTTATCTGGTATTGTAAACCTACCCAGCTTAAGCATAACACTTTCTTCCACTGGAGACCCAGCATTATGTTTGACCGAATCTTGTACATCTACATCCCTTATCCTTCCACCCTCTGCCAAGACGGGATCCTAACCCTGAACAACACAAAGTTCTCCTCCATCACATAGATGTGTAATTAACTCTTACAACTGAGGAGGAACTTCTTTCCTTTGAGTGTGCCAGAGCCCTGGCACAGGCTGCCCAGAGAGGTGGTGGAGTCTCCTCCTCTGGAGACATTCAAACCTGCCTGGACACGTTCCTGTGCAACCTGCTCTGGGTGACCCTGCTCTGGCAGGGGGGTTGGACTAAGTATCTCCAGAGGTCCCTTCCAATCCCTATCATTCTGCGATTCAGCCGCTACAGAGGTCAGCAATAAAGATATTTCAAAGGTGATTTCTCAGCTCCAACAGTTGTGATGCAAATGGCACGTTGAGAAAGAAGAAAAACAAATGAACTAAAATCTTGAAATAATGCACTGTAGTATCGTAGCTAAGGGCCAGCAGTAGCACTCTGCCTAAAAATCACCCTTCAGTTTGTCCTTGCAGTGCATGAGCATTGCTTCTTAGTGGTTTCTGATAAGAAAAAACCTATACCATGACCACATGGTTGCAATGACTCAATACTAGAATCCACTGATGCAGCTGCACTTAACTTCAGTGAAATTATCCCCAGAATGTTAAATATGCTCTTTTCTTTTGCTTCCCCCCTTTAAGTGTTCTACATTTGAATTTTCAGGCCAGCATCAGAACACTATAACATTAATATCAACTCTTTATCTTCACCTGTGAACGGCTCTTGCAGGGGCCACATTGTCTGTCTTATTCTGGAGTAGATCTTGATCTTCCAGAAAAAAAGTTGTAATTTTGCCTTAATAAAGGCTCAGGAGGCTTCCGTTGGGGATTTATTAAACTAGAAGAAGAATTTATTTTTTCAGAAAAAAAAGGAAAGAGATGTAACATTTTTTTTTTTCTTTTTACAAAATACAGCTTAATTGGAGCTACAGAATAAATTAGGACAAAAAAGCCCAGGGATGTTTAGGGCAAAAATAGTCTTTAGCAGCTTTGCATACTTGAGTGTGAAAGCAGAGGCAAATTAACTGATAATCTTCTGCGCTAAATTTATACAGGAGACAAGTTATTTTACAGAGTATTCTCTAGAGTGGTCTTTAAAAGGAAAAAAAGTAGTTAGCATTTTACTTGACCAAAGTTATTTCCTATTTAAATAATCATGATTATCCATCTCAACACTATGTATTCCTTTTATGGCGATTTACAGAGTGTTTCGGCTATAGGTGCTGTACAACGCTCACAAGGTGTAAGAACTTAATACTGTGCTGTAAGTGCTTGATAAAGAAATTTTACTGTTTGCCAATTGACAAAATTAGATAGTAAGCATAAGAGTGATAATCAGACATTAATACTACAAAAGCTTTTCTTAATCTTTCTGTCCATCCTCCTTGCCCTTGGTTCTGCATGGGATCTGAGGTTTCTCTAGCTTAGAAAAAGTAGTCTAATTATCTTCTGGTTAGCCACTCTCCTAGAAATGTCATTTGTTAAAAACAAACAAAAACCCCCACTCTAGCACACAAGAACCATTGCCCCACTTTTTCTATCCTAAAGACCATAAAGCCCTTCTTGAAGTGAGATACTCCCCCCAATTCCCCACTCCAGAGTCATCATAAGAAAGTCATTTGTTGCAAGACACTGGCATCAAACTTCCCAAGCTCCCCCAGGAAATCCCTCCCCAGCAGCATGGGGCCACCCAAGCAGCCGCTTCCAGAAAAGTGACCATTTCTCCACCTTCCCTCTTCTCATTAAACCTCCTTATAAAGTGCTCCCACTAGAGACTTGCAAAACAACTTGTGGAAAAGCCTGCAATAGGCGGACTCCAGACCAAAACGCCAACAGTGAAAGGCCACCTTCCATCTCAGTGTTGGCTGCAGCCAGCCCAGGGCTGCTCCTGGCACGCTCCCACGCAGTCCACCCCAAGACAAACAACACAATCGCTCCAAAAAATGGAAGAAAAAAAAAAAGAGTAATCACTTTTTAAGGTAATATCATTAATATTACAGACTTACCATCTTGTGACAGCACTGCTGGGGATTGAACCCGAGGAGAAATGGAAGTCTTAAAACTTCCCAAGTAAGCCCAAGACTCAACTGGAAAAGCTGTAATGCTCTCGCCTGCTTTGTGACAGGGTGACTGGGGGTTGCGTTCCCCCTTTTGAAGAACTTCCCTGTTGAGCTTTCCACAGGATGGCTTTGCTTTGCAGTAAGATGCAGTCAGACATGCAAGTCCCTTTGATGTGCCAGGATCCACTGAATGTTAATAACCTGATTACAGTGGAGAAGTCTCTTTATAAATTCCTCTAAGACAGGAAGATTTTCTTGTTCAAAAATATTTACTTCCACTCAAAACAATATTTCAATCAGGGGCCATCTCAATATATCCAGGAAACACCCAATCCCTATAGTCCCCTCGGTTAGGTAACTCTGCAGAACACTCCTTTCTCATCTCCTTTCCTCCCCTGACTCTGTGATCCCATCAGGAGTGAATCCTGGCCACAGCTTGACAGTTTTGGAAAATATCCCTTTCCAAAGTAACCCAAGGACAAAGCCACGCTGCTCTTGCCACAAGCAGTCCCCAGGGGACAGAGAGGCCATCACATGCTTGTCAATATGGCAATTCATAATGCTTGCCATTTATTCTTTTGCTCCCACACTCTTCGGCAGACCTAGTCACCTTTTTTTGTTACACGTTTCCAATTTGCTGGCTGATGCTAAATTGAATAGCTGATGCTAGATTTGCTTTTGTCACAAGGTTACTATAGACCTTGACTTTTCCTGCTAAAGAAAATGACTTTATGTCATCCATTAGTGGTTGTTTATTATGGAGACTTCATACTGCCTCCCGATATGGATGTCTTTGATTTTGAAAGAAAATCAAAACAGGCACATATAGTGTTCTGGGAATGAGGGCAGTGGTGAGGAAGCAGAAAAGGACTACATCATTAAGTTACTTTGGCTATAAACTCAGCAGAGCCCAATCTCAGCATTATTATGGTCTGTTTCAATTTGAAAGCTCAAGTTTAAAAGGATATAAGATTAACCATCCACGGGCTCCAGTCTCTGCTATGAATTCTTTCGCACAGCGCTCTCGCAGTTCCAAAATTTGCCTGGGTATAAAACCAGAAACTGCACAAGTCAGCTAAAAATATCACCTACAGCCTCCCTGCTTGCTAATTCTTCTTGAACTTCCCTGAGAAGCACAATAGACATATAACTGCTCATTCCTCTGCTAACTTCCAAATTTTCAGAGGAAATCTTTTGGACTTCTGCTCTCCCTGCTTTCAAAGCTTCCCTCCTTGTCTCTCCCCCTTCCCCAGCATATTCTAAATATATTTTTCCCTTTTATTTTAAAGTTTCCCCTAGAAATAAACTTAAGCAGTGATCCCACAGCAGGAGATTGAACAGCATCCCAAAGCCCAAACTTCTGAAACAATCCCTTCACCCAAGGGCACAGCACACACCGTCGGGTCCTTTGCAGACAGAGAAGTACAAATTGAAGTACTTATTAAATGATGTCAGTAATGCTGTCATTGGTTTAACGCCAGTTAACACCTAGCTCACATTCAGCAATCACACTTATACAAAGAAACCATAAAAAACTGAAAGGACTGGCAAGGGCTCTCTCTATTAGCACACAAGGTAAACTCGTGTTTCCAAAGTAGAAAATCCCCCTTGAGTAATTTATCTACTTTGCAGTTACGATCACAGAGATATGAGGCTACACACACCGCATGCAAAAAAGTAGTACAATAGTACTTGCCATAGAGAGAGTGATTTTGGAAGTAGTTCAGGGTTTTTGAGTCTACACATACATAAATAAAAGATTAACTCAAACTTTAAACAAGAGATTAAAAGTACATTCTGCACCATTACCATAACATTCACAAATCTATAAAAGAAAAAAAAAACCAGATTATAGTTACTTTATTATGTTTATAGTTTTGAATGAAAGAGGATTTTTGATACTACATAACATAAAAAGCAAGGTTATGGGGTTTTAAGGCAAGAGGAAAAGGAAAGGAATCTCTGCCAAATGACCGTAAGCAAATGCAACGTACATTTAAGCCTTGGTAACAGAAAAGTTGAATGTAATCAGAATGGGTACCTATAGCTACAAACACATAACAGCACGTGAAACCTGCACACATGAGCCCCAGGGCAGAGCATGAAGCATCTAATAACCTCCAGCTGCATGTGGAGGGGTGAAAGGAGCCCCTCAGGGTTCCTTGCCTCCCCGGATGGTTTCCCCTTGCCACCGCCAGCCCTTCTCTGCCACAATCCTGCCATTCACCCCCCCAGCAGGAAACACAGGCCGACTGTCCGGGCAGCGCGGCCAGCAAATACTGGGGCTCTCACGCTCGCTCCCATCCCGCTTCATATAGATGCGAGACTCAACGCCAAGTGAGACAATTGCAGACTAAAGACTGGAGCGTGGCAATTGCACACTGTAACATCTGCGTGCTGCAATTCTTTGAGGAAACAGTTTGCCTTTAAATTTCATAGAATCGTAGAATGTGTTGGGTTGGAAGGGACCTTTAAAGGTCACCTAGTCCAACCCCCCTGCAGTGAGCAGGGACATCTTCAACTAGATCAGGCTGCTCAGAGCCTCATCCAGCCTGGCCTTGAATGTGTCCAGGGATGGGGCCTCCACCACCTCTCTGGGCAACTTGGGCCCAACAACCACCCTCATTGTAAAGAACTTCTTCCTAATGTCTAATCTAAACCTACCCTGCTCTAGTTTAAAACCATTGCCCCTCGTCCTACCACTGCATGCCCTTGCAAACAGCCCCTC
Source organism: Dromas ardeola (assembly GCA_013398915.1). NCBI lineage: Eukaryota > Metazoa > Chordata > Aves > Charadriiformes > Dromadidae > Dromas > Dromas ardeola. The sequence continues at coordinate 440,898 of VYZM01010756.1, read as the reverse complement.
CCCACCTTCCTCACAGGCCCCCTTCAGGCTGCTCTAAGGTCTCCCCGAAGCCTTCTCTTCTCCAGGCTGAACAACCCCAACTCTCTCAGCCTGTCTTCATAGGAGAGGTGCTCCTGCCCTTTGATCATCTTCATGGCCCTCCTCTGGATCCGCTCCAACAGGTCAATGTCCTTCTTGTGCTGAGGGCTCCAGAGCTGGGTTCAAGACACTGGATTTTAAGGTAATAAGGTTTTTTTATTTAATGATTTATTTTCATGTTCAGCATTCACTGATTTGTTACCCTAAAACTTATTCTGCTTTTTACATAGGAGTTTTTGCTGTAAATGAGCAAAGGCTGAGAACACAGCTGCACACAATTTGTACAGATTATAGATACCTATAGCCTCATATTGCATTTTCCCACCCAACTCAACTACCTGTACTGAGTAAGTACTATGGCCTATTCCAGGACAACAGGAACATCTCGTGTACAAGGCAAGAGAACAGGGTCCAGAAACCCAGGGCTGCTGTGAATGTAAATCCTGAGCCCTCACCCTCATTACTGTGTACAGTAGAATAAACTATAGTGAGTCCATATCTCAAAGTGTAAGAAAAAGCTGAAACTCAGATTTCAGAAACTCTGCAGCTGAAACTGCTGCAGAGGTCAAGTGTATCAGAAACCATGAGATTGCACTCATTTTCTTTTGGTTTTTTTGTTCTCCCCCCCCGCCCCTTCAAAATAATCTGGTGGTCGTATATTTATATTGCTGTGACTGAGAAAAGGTTGCAGTATCCTGCTCCCTGTACTAGGCAGTGTGCAAACATAGCTGTACCTGCCCTACAGATCTTACAACATCAAAAAGTCTGCTTTATCGAAGAGAAAGCAATTGTACACTTAAAAAAGAAATTTCTTTTTTAGAAACCTTAGGGTTCAAGATGCCAAGTGTAATAACATCAGTTGACACTTTCACAAAAAACACATGATGAAGAGAGTAAAGATTTGAAGGGGGGGGGGAAAGCCAGCCTCAAAACCCTGTACCAAATATTGTGACTTCTCCCACGCTAAGGCAACACTTCCGACATTTTCAAGTGTGAAACCAAGATGACATCTTCAGCCCACCCAGAACAGCCTCGACTATTTCTTTTCTGCAATGGCTTTTCTTCCAATCTCACAACATATGTTCTAGATAAACATCTGAGATTGCAAAACAGTACCAACTTTTCAATGTTAGTGGCTATACAGGACATCATCCAGAGTTACGTGACAGTATTTTTTAAAGATGATATTTCAAGGAGACAAAAAATTGCTACGTGATCTCTTCTCAGGAGTTCCAGTAAGAGATTTATGCTTTCTGGGCAGACCATGACAAATTTAATCATTTTTATGCCATTGAAAGTAGACATAGCATTTATATTCCAGGAGATCTATATATATTTTTGCTAATTGTGCAGTAGGGCAATGTTTTCTTGAACAGTTTAGAAAGCTGTCTGATGAACGGCTGAGAAAACCAGGGGTTTTCTGGTAACATTAGCAGCAATAAAAAGATAGCAGAGGGTCATTTACTGCTGGTATTGTGGTTGCATCTAAAGTAGAACAAGTCTGCTGAACATGAATTTAGAGGGAGGAGATACCTAACTGGTTTACAGACACTCATGAGAGGCTGTAAAGGGCAATGTAATAGTGCTGCATCTGCACTTAACTTATCAATACTCCTGCAAACAAACCAGGCTTGATGAGATGCTTATCTCATCAGAAACGTACCCCACTGCTCATGGCAGTTGCTGGAGATGGCAATGTAAACTGGCTGTGATAGCTGGAAAATCCTAAGAGGAGATCTAGTGCTCTTATTTTCATTCCTTATCAGATAAACAAGCCAGAAATTTGCTATCATGACAGCCTAACTTCCAGCTTTTACAGTTGACCTGGACACCACTTAAGCACACTGAGGACGACTGTGGCATACTGAAAAAAGCTAAATTTCATGTAGGGACTAGGCTCCACCCTGCTGGAGTCAATGCTATGCAAAAGACACAGTGACAGGAAAAAAAGCTGCAGCTTTGTCAGCAGAATCTATATCACAGTTATACTGTATGGACAGGTATCACAGCTTTGTGCAGGAGCATCCACAGTTATGTGGTGTTCATCAGTAAAACATTCCTGCCATCAACATAAAAGGCTGAAAGAGTGGTAACAGTTGTCCTCATAGGGCTAGAAAAAGCCCTTATACTGAGGGTACCTAATAGATAGAAATGACACTCAGGAACTGGATATCATCTGCTATTTCTCAGAAACACAGAACTGAAAGTCAATTAAAACAAGCTCCTACCAACTCCACCACCTGCTGTCACTCCAAACATCCCTAGGGCCCCGTAACATAACTTGTATAAAAATAAGAAATAAAAACCCCAACCTGAATATGAACAACTGACATACAGGCCATTCGCATAAAAAGTTAACACTCGGAAAGAACAATCAATATCGTTTCCCATTAGTTGTCTCCACAGATTTATCATTTATGCTTTTCCTTAGCAGCCTTGAGGGAAAAATGAGAGATATGTGTGACTGCACAGGAACTAAGAAAAGTCTCTTAAGGGCATTTAGAGCTATTATTATAATCATTTCCTTTCCACAGATGAATGAACTGCCAATATTAGACATAAAGAAAACTGATTTTCTATAGGATGTTACCTATATATTATGTTACAGCTGGATGGCTAAACTTTGGAGCTGTATGAACTGCCCAGAAGCCTTCAAGAGAAGTTTCCACACCAGAACTGCGGCACCTCACCCTGCTGGATGGATATTCTCCATCTCTGACAAGGGCCGGGTCTGACCCCACTGGGGGTTTTAGCTGTGCATCTACCTCAGCCCCATCCCTAAGTGCAGAGGTAGGATCCCCTCCTCCAGCTGAAACTCTCCTGGATCTTACTTTCCTCCTCAGTCCAAGTTACACAGCAATTATCTTGCAAACCCCAGCCATACAAGGGTTTTCATTCACAGCTCGTACCACTGAAAAATTTGGCCATCTATTCTTCACCAAATAATGCTCTTACAGAGAGAAGGGGAAGCAACATTGGCAGAAAACCTCAGGCATGACCTAAACAAAAATCATAATTCCAAGTCATCAGTAGAGTCAGATACTGCCTTCCGTTAAGGAACCACTGACTTGAAACACACAACACAAAGCTGCTGGCAACAGGATGCTACCACGGCACTGCCCCAGTGCCCAAAGCTGGCTGCACCTTGTCTGCGGAACCTAGTGTAGGATTTGGGGTACGTTCAGAAGCTCAGTTTGACAAGACAATGCTCACATGCACCTTATGCCCTACAGACTGACTACAGCCGATACCATACTTCTCTCAGACCACCACATACTTCTGAGATCATTTTTGCCTTGGGGAGAAACATTCCAGAAAGTGTTTAACCTGTGTGGTAAGGAATACTGCATGTATCCTTTTCACTAAACAGAGCCAGAGAAATGTCTGACAACAGCCATTCATTTTGACTGTTTTTTCCTTCCTAGTTCTTCCCTGACAAACGATAAAAGCCTCTAAAACTACCTCTACTAAGCACTATATACATAAAATCTAACCATAGTAAACCTGTGCTGTTGTGAAGATGGGCTTCTCCTATGGCTCTGAGATCCCAGGTTCTAATTACAGAGCCTAGCAAAGACTGCAAAAAACTGCAAAACTGAACAGAACTTGTCTTGAGCATGAAGGCAGAGCTTGTTATAGGAAATGGTCAAAAGGACACTGAAGCAGAAAAAGAGAATTAACTTTACTAATGGCAGTTACCTGGAATTACTTGATGCTTGGAACTCTCAAAAAGAGCATATTTCTTTACTATGTGCAGAATTTCTTTAATTTGTGCAATACAGTTTATGTATGTACGCTCACAGCCTGTATTTCTCTGTAAACAAAATAATCTCCCTGAGCAATGGCACACAGGTATCCAATTCCACTGACACCAGCGGAGCTGCAACGGCTCACACCAGCAATGCTCTTCGGTCAGAGATTGATGATCATCACGTCCAGGCTCAGGGTTAAAAACAATTTATAGACCTAAACTAGTGTCACAAATCTAAGTCACTAAAAGTTAGAGAACTGAAATACTTTGAAAGATGGATAAGATACATGCTATAGATCAGAATTAAACTAACACAGTATAGATCTACATTAATTTAATACAAACCAGGAATCATTTTTCCATAGCAAAAAGGAGATGCAGAGCTATGAAACTAAATAAGCTTCATGGAAGCCAATCCCTATTATCTTTTTTCTTTAGGCTTTGTTTTGAACAGCTAGTTTCCTTTAACATTCTTCAAGACAAAGCAGCATCATACAGCGTAGAGAAAGAACAAAGTGGCTCCTTTTATCTGCCTCTCTGTCTTCCGAGTAAATATTGCATCACTGTTCTCCCTAGGAAACACCTTTCATCTTTGTTTTAAGGATGTGGGTGAGCTGATGTAGTTGTGAGAACCCATCAACCTTTTACATCTGCGAACCAGAACTCTGAGGGCATCCTCTTTCCATAAAATAAAAGCATATGCAAAGATTTCCCCGTCATCTTTGCTCACCACACTGACATTGTTCACCGGAGGTCAGCTCACTTGAGACTTTTGGCTGCTGAGGGTAGTAAGAATGGCTGCATGCTGAACCTTTTTTTTCCCCCCCTGAGATAGCGTCAAAGCAGCCCACAGAAAATCAAAGCATGCGTGTGGCTAGGTGCCATCTGTTACCCTTTCCAGAAAAAGTGTCATGATATTTATATCCCCTGAGAGTATCCACATTAGCTGTAGGTGAAGACTCTATTCCTTATATACGACTCTGCACAGAAATATAATGGCTGCAGAACAGATGGGGAAAAACAATGCAAGGATATTATTAGGACAAACCTACATTATATATAATTACACAAGGGTAGGGAGTGAATTGTAGAAATACACTGCCGCTTCTGGAAATTTAAAAATTACATAGAGTAGATCTTAATAACTATCCTTGATAGTAGAACAGCAGAATTTACACTTAAAATGTTCCATATGTAATCTGGATTACATATGGATTAAAACGAAAAAGGAATATGGTAAAATAGTAGTTTTTGTGGCATTTTCAAGAGTTTCTACATCACTATGCAACAGGCTCATGGTACAGAAAAGTGATCCCATTCTGATGGTGGTCTCCTCCCACATCATTCCACGACTACAGCACCCACCTGCCTCTGTTCTTTCATGCCACGTGCTTAAACTGAAGCATCATTCCCTCTTCAGCTCCTGACTGATCATAGGAGAGATATCCACACGTTCTTCAATCTCTTTCATCAGATGAGTTATTCATTACAGATGCTCTTAAAAAGAAATGTTTGTTTTATCCCAGAGGTGATCTCCAGCATCCCTTCTGCCACAAAAACATACATCTTTTACTCGGTTTTCTGTTTAAAGGTCCTACTGCTCAACTGTTACAATCAACACCGGTAAAAAACTAGTCCCTAGATCTAAAGAAACCACCTCTACAGCAAGGTTTTGTTCTCCACAGAGAAGCAGCTTCTGACAAATTTCTTAATGCTAAAACTATCTCTTAGTTGCTGTCAGCGTGGAACAGAAGTAGTATAAAACAAAAGACTACGTTCAGAATTCTAACGTGCATCTTAAAATCAGTGTAACTGATACTTCTTATAAAATAAGACACCACCTTAATGTACCAACTCCATTTTTTATTTTTTTTTTTACTGCAAGCATGTATATGTTTGTATAGTCCCTTTGATCCAAGGCCCTTTATTAGTTTGTTATAGCTAGTGTAGCGGAAGTGTTGGTACAAAGGCCGTTACCATTAAATATGCAGAATAATACATCCCACAATTTAACAAGACAACCCATTAACTGAAATATTTATTTTCTTACCTAATAATGACTAACCATATTGTGACACATACACACTGTAGACCACAAACAACCAGCTATGTATAATGGCAGAATCCTGAGGAAAGTAGGTAAAAATATGCAAACAAGGTTTGGACCACTACCTCTTACCCATGGCTATGCCATTACTGCCGAAGGGACACAACATACCCCGATAGCATGAAAGCTAGTATTAATACTCAGGAGACTTGACAGCTTTCCGATTTTTGTATTAGTCTATATTAGCAGGGAAAGATTTGGAGGACATGAAAGGAAAGAATCATCCACATCTGTTTCTAGGTGGCTGGTACCTTGCCTGGCTACTTGAACAATCTCAGCTCACAACAAATTTGAGTTGATACAACATGGCTTAATGATCTACCACAGGAGAGACATACAACCTTATCCTGAATTTGCTGAGTCAGCCATCACAGTTAAGCCAACATACACTAATTTAACTAGCGTCAGACCTTGAATTAACTGCACAGACCATCCAAGACCTTTGGAGATCTTGTAATACTTCTCCAAAGAGTCACAGGGAAAGCAGACATCCATCTGGTAGCCCTGTCCCTTCCTTCCCATTTTGAGCTTAGTAGTCCCCTCCATATACCCCTCTTCCCCCTGTTATTTCATCCCATAAGGAACACTTCTGTGTTCTGCAACCCACACCTTAATTCTGCTACGATATCATGATAGCAAGGCAAGTCTTGGATATAGTTGATATCCACAACAGCATAAAGTGCTCTACTGCAGAGTCAACTCAGATGCTGAGACATTTGCTAAGCCTAGGGAATTTCTTTTCTCTCTCTCATCAGTCCCTATTCTATAAAAAGAAAAAAAAAATCATATATATTCCCCAATCTAAGACTGAGAAACGTTACAGCCCATCTTCGCTAGTCATCAGCAGCTTTCAAATTATTCATGCAGAAAATTACTTAAAACCCCTCCCCCCACCACATATAAATGCATCTCTCTCTGATTTAAAACAAAGTTCAATTCTCATTTTTTAAAAAGCTTTTATCTTAAGGAAATATGGAGGCTTCAAAGTTCTGTAATTTGCAGTTCATTTGAACATTAATGGAAAGAAATGTTCTTCCACTTCAAACTATTTCCTCAGTCAATTAGACAAATCCTCTAAGTGGAGTTTGTGAAGCAGTTCGTGTCCAGGAACTCAATTAGTACTGAATTCCAGAACTTGCATCCACCTCACCCACACTAACAACTATGTCAGGGCCATGCAGCTTGCAGGACTGCACAAGAACGGCATCTATGCAAGAGCAGCCATGGGGACAGCTGGGGACACCAAAGGGTCTGTTCAGCCAATACAGCAGCTGGGACAGATGAAGATTGTTAGAAGAGGTTGCAAGAGGCAGACATCAGTCAGGAGGGAACAGCTAATTAAAAATGGATGAAAGACTCAGCAGAGGTCCTGACTGCCTGTGGACATTGGGAAACTCCTACTGCAAATTTTAAGAGTAATAGTTTTCCTCAACGCCCTTGCTGAATTTCTCATTGACATTTGCAAACTATTCCTGCTACACTCCCCTGCAGTTTCAATTATACTGTCACTTGCACATTTGTTTGTCCTAGTTAGCTGCTCTGTTCTTAACTGTGGTTCATGGCACTCCTAATTAGGATTGCTAGCACAATACCTTTCAACATCAGAAGTAGCAATCCAGAGCTGCCTTGTGAGCCTGAAAACCAGGGGGAACAAGAGTAAAAGCAGAGTAGCTCTGTACTGACAGAGCAAGAACTGTATTTCATTCTCTGGGTAGCTGCACTTCCATGGTAAAAGAAGTTCAGAAAATACTGAGCAATTTCTAAAAATAATTAGGGTCTCTTGGGAAGAAAGGGCTTTGAACAATATTTACAGAGAAACTGAGCTAGGAAAAAAAAAGGAGCAGCCCCTACTGCCAGAGCAGTCCTTGAAGTCCTAGTGATAGCATAATATTATAAACAGAAACTAAAAAAACTTCTTAATAAAAGGTTTATCTAAAGCCAGCTTGCCCCATCCTATAGGGGCTCATCCCAGTTTCCCCACTAGCATCACCACAGCAAACACAATGGTGCGAGTGTGTGACTAGTGGACCTCAGGGCCACAGGCCAGGCTAGAAATTCATTTACTCAGCTGTTCTTGTATGCTGGCAAGTAATGGTGCAGCTTTTGTTTGTGATGGGTATTTTTTTCCCCTTTTGATTTCAGCATCCACAAAAAATACAGTTTAAAAAGATAGAGTCAGTTGGAAAAAATATCAACAAGGTGAGTACAGTCTTCAGTACAGTAGTAAGACTTACTCATCAGCATGTCTAGAGGATGAATACAGTATATTCCCTTATCTGGTATGTAGCAGCTTTCCATTTTTCAAGGAAGGACAGAGTGCTCTCACTTTTGTTTTTCTCTCAGGCATCACACATATAAGCAAAACACAAGAGGCCACGCTCATACACCTAAAAAGCTAACATCTCCTACTCCCCCAGCTCTGTCCCCCAGATAGGAACAGTCTAGTAGAGGAACTTCCTCCTAACCTTCAAGTGAGCATAACAGTCTTGAAAGCAAGTGATAATTATGATCTTAAGTTAACAGAAAACATTTCTGTAAGTTTCATAAAAGCAGATTTTATGTCAAATACTATGAAAAAGAGAATACTGGTTTTGAACACTTCCTTCATGTGCTCATGTATTTGTCACTTGTGAAGCAATCAAACTGCTTTTTTACCGTGACACACCTAACAAGACCTGTAACAGATTAAGAGGAAATACTTGAGCAGGTTTATTCCACACCACACTTACTCCTTGCACCTGGATTTAGCGCTCTCAGCATGGGTAAAATTCAAAGATACTGGCATTGGTGAAGCTCTAGTCCTCAGAGCCACCTCTATGCCTGGATACTGACTGGGACAGGGAACACATGTAGTATCTGATGTACAGTCACTTACCAACAGTAAGTTATATCTACGTTAATTAAGTAGCCACCCGTGACCATGGCATCTGGGCACATGAACTCTTTTTATTAATTTACCTAGATCCTTTGACATGAAAGAACTTGTATTCTGACAGTACACCTGTAAATAAATCACAAGAACCACAGCTCAGATTTGTCAAGATAAGCAGGTGCCTAAACACAAAGGGCCTTGGCAGGCATTTCCGATAGCTCCAAGAGACCTCAGTTATCCAAGATTAGGCAAAAAGTCTGTGAAAAGTCAAGTGAACCCTGGTCCACAGTTCAGCCTCACATCATTAAACAATACTTTCATACACAGAGGCAGGATATACACAACTCAAGGAAAAGCCCAGAGCAAAAATACATGGCAGAAGGGCTTGGTCTTGCAATCCAATAAGCTATTCGCTTCCCAGTCAAGTCTACGTGATCTACAGACTCTTCTCATGGTGCTGTACCAATTTATCTGGGGAAAAAAATTAAAGTCAGCATTCAGCCCTCTCTATGCCTTTCCCCCACGAGTTTCCTTTGAGGGTCCTGGGCAGCTGCCTGCCCTCGCACAGCCTGGGGAGCCGCTCTGGTGGGGGATGATGAGCTGTGATGAGCGGGAGCTTCCAGCTCACAGGATGCAACCAAAGGGGAAGAAAAGCAAATGAACCCAAGAACTGTCACAGGGGTGGCAGTGTCAAGAATAAAGGGAAAAAAAAAATATCACTAAGAGATGCAACAACTGAAACAAAGTCCGAAAGCATCCACTACAATTTTTTTTTTGTAAGAGCTCATATTTCTGTTTTGTTTATTATCAGAAAGAAATACAATATATTTCCTATCCCATAAAATACACATATAATTTTTGTGGTAATAAGACCCAGGAGAGACATAAATATTCCCAAGGGTTTCTGCAGTTCAGAAGAACACTGTAAAACAGTTTGATAACTTGGAGATTACATTCCTCTCATTCACCACACTCACACACACATACAAAAGCCTGCCAAGGGGAACCTCATTGATGCTTTATAACTACAAGCCAATAAACCTCATGAATTTCATTTATTTGAAGACTGCAATAGAAGAAGAAAGATAAGCAGCATCCTTATATTTGGGATCATTAATTTAATCCCCACCCCAGTACACACCAGCCAGCTTTCTATGTTAAATCCTTTCGTGATCCTTTTACCAAGAGCAAGAAAAACCAGTAAAAGGCATTTGGGAAGGAACATCACAAGCCCGTTCAGCAGAGTCCTTCCTGAATTATCCATGGCAAATGGTGATGTGATGTTTCTTCTGGCAGAGCTTTTGTTTTGTTCCGAAGAATAATTAAAGGTGAAGATGGAGAAGAGATTGATCTTTGCTCCTGAGCAGCTGAAACCAGTCCATCTGTCCTGACCCATTCTCCCACAAAGGTCCTACACAGCTCGCAGGTCTCACCTCCTCCACTTCACCCCCTACTGTCATGGAGAGGACCCAGAAGCTCCTTTTCTGGGTGATCTTTGTCACAAGAACATGAGGCATTTGAGGGGGTGTTGCAGAGCAAGATTTGAGCTGGCACAAGAGGCACAGCAAAGGATTCTCCTTCCCTCCCCAAAGTAGCTACAAAGCCAACACAAGAGTATTCATAGCAGTGGCATGTCCAAGACAGTCCGTTTAAAAATTATGAGATCATCAAAACTTCTATTATGGAGTAGTGTTTCTATAAGATGCTGTTATGAAAACCCAACCCACCACAGCCACCCATGCCTTACATCAGCAGGCTTATTTGTGGTATTTGGCACCATCGTTCCCATTTGCAGGAACACGGAGAGCATCAGCTGTGCCTGCTCCAAATTGCGATAAAGTCGCTCCATGTGGAAAGAAAAGGTACATCAAATCCTTAAACTGTCAAAGGCTTCAACAGAGAAGAAATAAGAAGCTGTGGAGTGGGGAGTGCCAAAAATCCATCAAGTGCAGGTTAGCTATCTTGTCAGTGGTGCTAAATAGGTATAAATGGACATGTTCAGTCAGGCAAAGACAGCACTGTGGGGAGCTCAATGAGTGAGAAGGAGGGAGGCAGCTCCCCTTCCAGATAGGATAAATCAGCATCTGTTTTGTTCTCGGCTTTGAACACCAAAATGCATCTTGAATAAAAAAAAAAATAGAGGCAGAGGACAACATGTCTGAGAGGCAGAAGGACTTGTTAAATCAGACAGTATGCATTTCGGACAATGCATTCAGATAGGAAAGGACTGGTAATCCTTCATGACTTGGGCAAAACCACTTATTTTGTCCTTGCGTATTTTGAACGCAAACCTTTATTTTATAAAAGCAACTATCTTGTTAACGCACATTTGTTGTAAACCATCTCTACTCCATAAGGGTGCAAAATTTAATAGACCCCTTGACTTCCATTATTTCTGCTTTAAAATTTCAGAGCAACATTTCTATTCCATGAATCACTGATGATCTGCCCTGCCCAGCCAAATAAAAAAGAAATAACAGCTGCTCTGTCTGAAGCATCCCCAAATTGCAGCTGCTGCTGCACAGCTCGCCTTCCAGAAGCTGCCACCACGCAACAGAGGGGTCTTTCTGCAAACACACAAGTAAAGTTCATTTCCACCTAGAATTCTCCCCCAAAATCTACCTGATCCTGCTAGCACCTGTGGCAGTTACAAGCATCACAAAAGACACTTCTTTGTACAAAATTTAGTTCACAAGGCTATTCAACTTGGGATTTAAACACCTTCCCTGTCCTACAAAAGCTAACCACAAGCACCAACCATGCATCACCCAGAATCCCAGGGCACGGGAGAGCTGATCTCAAGAAACAGTGATTTTCAATCTGAGTAGTTGTGAGCCTGGAGAAGAGAAGGCTCTGGGGAGACCTTAGAGCCCCTTCCAGTCCCTAAAGGGGCTCCAGGAGAGATGGGGAGGGACTCCTGATCAGGGAGGGGAGCCACAGGAAGAGGGGGAATGGCTACAAACTGGAAGAGGGGAGATTTAGGTGAGATATTAGGAAGAAATTCTTTGCTGTGAGGGTGATGAGACACTGGCCCAGGTTGCCCAGAGAAGCTGTGGCTGCCCCATCCCTGGAAGTGTCAAGGCCAGGCTGGATGGGACTTTGAGCAACCTGGTCTGGTGGGAGGTGTCCCTGCCCAGGGCAGGGGGCATGGAACTAGGTGGTCTTTAAGGTCCCTTCCAACCTAAACCATTCTAGGATTCTGGTGTTCTTTGCTTTGGGTGCAGCTTTCTGCCCCTCCCAAATACACCCAAAAAATATACAAGAAACTTATAACTTTATGTAAAAGCACACCTTTAAAAAAAAAACGAAAACAAACTGACCACAAAGAACAAACACACCAAGGTTTCACACAAGCACAAGTGTTTGTCACAGAAGTTTCTCAAACCAAACAAAAGCATTGTGAAGGCTGCTGTCAGAATATTAACAGCAACATCTGGAACCTTTCTCCCCCAGAGCAGATGCCCCAGGACAGCCAAGCAGTTGCTGAAAGCTGGTGCTGTCTGAGGGCAGCCCCACAAAGGCTTTCAGGTACACACCTGGCTGGAGAGCATTCAGACCCACACAGCAGTGCAATGCTCTGGCCAGGACCGTCACATTGGCTGGGCCAAACAGTTAAATCGGGGACTGAAGTCTGATATTGCGTGTAGGTACCTATGATGCTGCATGTAGGTACCTATGCTATGTTTTCTTCTGCAAATGCCCATGTATTAGCTCAGCAATACATGCATTAGCTTATCTAATACATAGATAGGAGAAATAAATTAAGCCTTTTGACAGAGCTAGCACTGTATTACCTGGCATGGACAAAAACCTAGTATTCCGTTTAATTCCTTAAACCAGACTTATGACTATTCAGGTAAATAAGAAAACAACCAAAAATTTATGCTTGAAATATACAAAGTTATGCCTTATTCTCAAAATAAATTATTCAGTTGTTTAAGCTAGTACCTATTTCAAATGTATTTCCTTGAGGCAAAACATCCCTTCCCCAGTACCATCATTCTTTTTGAAAGCAGCATTCATCTTATTTGCCCCTTTTGGAAAGGAGGTTTGATAGGAAGCTAGAACAGATCTGAAGAAGTATTCATTTAACTTCCTGACTCTACACTGTTCCTCAGCCCAGCCCTACACATCACCTTGTGGCTCAAACCTGAAAACAGTACAGGATTTAGAATCATAGAATGTGTTGGGTTGGAAGGGACCTTCAGAGGTCATCTAGTCCAACCCCCCTGCAGTAAGCAGGGACATCTTCAACTAGATCAGGCTGCTCAGAGCCTCATCAAGCCTGGCCTTGAACGTCTCCAGGGATGGGGCCTCCACCACCTCTCTGGGCAACCTGTGCCAGTGTCTCACCACCCTCATTGTAAAGCACTTCTTCCTAATGTCTAATCTAAACCTACCCTGCTCTAGTGTAAAACCATTGCCCCTCGTCCTACCCCTGCATGCCCTTGCAAACAGCCCCCCCCAGCCTTCTTGTAGGCCCCCTTCAGGTACTGGAAGGCTGCTATCAGGTCTCCTCGGAGCCTTCTCTTCTCCAGGCTGAACAAGCCCAGCTCCCTCAGCCTGTCTTCATAGGAGAGGTGCTCCAGCCCTTTGATCATCTTTGTGGCCCTCCTCTGGACCTGCTCCAACAGGTCCACGTCCTTCTTGTGCTGAGGGCTCCAGAGCTGGACACAGTACTCCAGGCGGGGTCTCACAAGAGCAGAGTAGCTGTATGTGGCTGTCAGCTGGATACCAACCACATGGTGTCTGTGGTCACTTACTCAGCCCCAATTATAAGATGACAGCTTATGCCTACAGATTTGGCTTCCCTCTGACTGTGAGGCTGCTATAGTACAAAAGAGCCATTCATGCCTTTGAACTCCTATTTTCTAATTCATATTGAGTGCCAACTTCAATCATTATTATTACTCATCACTAATTATTATTCTTTACCTTCTTTAAGCTGAAAAAGAAAGAAGTAGTAGGAAATTCAGCTTATAGTGGGGCACCATGATAGAAAACCCATGAAAACTATGGACAAGTCAAACTGACATCCAACATCACCTGCATCTCCCTAGAGGAAACTGGTATTTCACTTTAGGACTGACCACATACAATAGTAGCAGAAGTTTGTGATCTGTGGATATATGAAAACTGCTTTTCCTTAATACAGATTTAAATGTCATAAAATGAATAAAAGCTGGCATTTTATGAAAAAGAGCAGAAATATAGAGCAGACAAGGCTAACCTATGAGGAAACCAGTGACCAAGCCCATCTTCTGGCTACATTCCCTGGTATAAAATACAATTGCTCTCGAACATTCCTGAAACATAATGAAAATGCCAGATAAAAGACTGAGACATCTCACAGCCCTGCTGGAGGGGAAAATACTGGAAGATTTATACACATCTGGAGGTATGTGGTGGAAAACAGTCTGCAGAAGGTGCAAATTTCATCTTTCCAGCTATTCATCACCTTAAAAGACACTTGCTTTGGGCAGAGAGACATATTACAAATTTGTTACCGATTCCTCTTAAAAAACATTTCAAGAGAATTTCATTTTCCAAAAACAAAGTAAATAAAAGCAGTGTTGCTATCTGCATACCAATGCAAAATGCATTTTACATGCACGACTCATGGTTTGTGTATGTATTAAAAATGTAACAGAAATGACAGAAGCTTTAAAAAAAAAACCACCACAACCAACCTCAAAACAACTCTCAGACGTCTTCTTCCATAGCCTTGTCAGAAACATCAGATATTTCAGTTTCTGTTCATTTGCTTGTAGGATGATCAACGTTTCAGTTTACAATAACACTTACAAGTCAAGTTCTTCAGAGAGTTTGCATGGATTAAGTTTCTACTATAATTAGTAGGAGTTGCAACAAAGTTGATAAGTACAAAGATGAGCCAAATTTATCATCACTTCAACATTTTTCACAAGTCACAAAACCACAAAAGAAATGACACATTTTCAAACAAACCAAGAAAATCCCAATCCTACAGCAAATATTAGATACTCTACACATAAGGTGAGGAAACAACTTGGTTTAGTCATTTGAGTTCTTACCAGGTTTTTAAACACATCACCAAGGGAAGGATCTTGTTGACCCCTAAATCAAGAGATGATTGGGATGGTAACCCAGATTTTTTAATCACAGGCTGTTCTGCCAAACACAATGCAACAATGCACAGGAGCAGACTGTTTCACACCTGTATGTCTATTTTTCACCACTCGTGATGATCACACACGGTTACATCTTCTCTAAGGCAAAAGCCAGTTTGCTGCCTCTACTTCTTCTCTAACAGGCCTCAATGAAAAACATGAAACAAAGCACAGGCCACACCTCATCGCCAGCTGCTCTCTGAAAAAGGGGCTGTTATAGCAGGTAGGATCACTATTGCCCTCATCACCACCCCATTCCCACCCTGACTTGGTTAGAGATGGTGATGCTGCTGGTGGAACTACCCAGGCACCCACAGCCCTGCCGAGCTGCACAGGACCATTCAGCAAACACCCAGAGAGCTCGACCACCCAATGCAGCCACCCAACGGCACCGAGAAAGCAGTTAAGGGGAACCAAGCAGGCTCCAGGAAACATCAGTTTTATGAAGATCTTGAACCTACTACATTAATAGAGAAAACACTGAGACCTTCAACTAGGTTTTCCCCCCGCCGATTCTTGGTTGAAGACCACCTTCCCAGAGCAGCAGAAGTAACATCCTCAAATTTTAGCCACAAAAAGATGAAGTCAGCAGCATCTTTCTTCCCTTGCCCCACTTCTCCAAGGTAGCGCTGCTCCTCCCCAGACATGCATGTTGGAGAAGATGCTCCGCAAAGCAGCTGCGATGCAGCAAACACATGGCACAAAGTACACTAACAGTAATAAAATCCTCCTCCATCTGCACAAACCAGTCAATATTTGGGAATGCCCACAATGGTTAAGGCAAGCTATATATGACTCCGAAAAGAACTGGAAATATCCACCCTGTTAGTCCTTTTACTCACAAGGTAGTCTCCGAAATGGCTCAGTGGTCAAAAAAGATTTTTCTCTGACTGGTCAAAAACAAGTGATAACAAATGGCTACAGAAATTAATAGTTTTCACAGACTTTCATTTAATATATAGGTTTCTTATGTTGAGCAAATTTCTTGTGTCTTTAAGGCTGCCATTTCAGTACATTTAAAGATCCAGTGATTGTGTTTGCAATATTACAAAAAAACCAAACATTTTTATTTCCAGCTCTTTTAAGCTTGGAATGAAACCTCTGAATCAAAAAAATGAGTGGATCTTCATCTTATTTTAAAACATTTTGAAATAATAAAAAAATTGTTTAGAGGAAGTCCAGGTTTCATGCCTCAGAAAGCCTGTGATACTGATGCCCACTCAGTCTCTTTTTTTTTAAAGCAGTAAGAGCTGCATTAACCAGCTTCTGAGTGCCTGCATTGCTATTGCCTGCAGCAATAATCAGGGTCACATTTGCTTTTTTAATCCCAAGGTGCAACCTCTCAACTCTTTCCTGCACTAATTGGGCATCGTACCTGAAGGCACGTCCTCGATCTTTGAACTGTCATCTCTCCCTACCACTGGAGCAAAACAACATGTTAATAGGCAAAAAGAGATAACTGCATTAGATGGCAATTACAGACCTGTGGATTATCATATCGGGATTTAGCATAACTCTTCTGGCTGTAAAGTAGATAGTGATGGGCACACAGGAAAGGCACATGGCATTTATCCTAGTAAGTAATCTAAGGTTGAGCACAGGCTAGTGAAATCCTAACATTAAAGGCAAAACCCCCTTATCCTGCCTCCAAGTCAAGTTGCTCAGCTGCCTACCACAATGCAGGTTCAATTAGAGAACTCCTCTGTTCAAAGCATTTAATAACACAAAGTCTTGTCTGGGATCACTGATACACTGACCATCACTTCACCTGCACGCTCTGAATCAGTTGAAAAAACTCCTAGGAACAGGGTGCTCTGTCCTGTAAATAAACCCACATAGCCTAGAAACCGCTGAAAAATCAGCTGTGTGGTTCAGGCATTTGTTCTGACCTAATTATTTCTAAATGAGCCTAGAGGGGCTTGGGATATTTTCCCTCCTCCCTTCTCTCCAGGTAATACTGGAAATCCTTAACTACATTTCTATAACCCAGTGATTTCTATAACACTTCTCAAAATATTATTAACAGATAAACTGAGGGGTGGGGTGGTAAGTGTCTTTAAGCATTCTCTGACCTTTTTTTTAAGCAGAGATTTCAAATGACAAACCACTGATCACTGGAGACCTTTGAGGTCAGCACACAGATGGATCCATCTGCAAGGTATATCCCTACAGCACAGCGAGTCCTGAGGATCAGAAGTGATGGAGGGAGTCAGAAATGCACGGTCAGGTATATATCAGTTCGTAGAGCTCCTTAATTGACACACAATTCGCAGGGGGATTCTACTGAAGCTTTATTTGATTCAGGAACAAAACTGCTTCTTAATATTTAAATTACTTGCCTTGTTCTTACTCTAAAAATAGCTACTGCTAATGCTCAGCTTTTATCTAGAGTTGTAGCACTCCCTAAAGATGCTGAGTGAGGCTCCCCCAGCTTTCAGACTTGCTACCATCTCTGTTTTTTTAATCCATGTCTCAAATCTCCTACCTCTTCCCCAAAGTCATAGTTCAAGAAGCCATAAGAGTAATGAGCTTGCACTCTTTATTCATTTCCAGCTATTGCTTGTAAGAGCAACTTGTTAACCAACTGGCTGCTCTTGCTGTGTGGCCAGATCCTGCTCAGCACCAGCTGGGAGGGGTGGCTGGGGCAGGGGAACGCAGAGGGGATTTCCTTCACTTCCAATGTATCAAGAAGCAATAAAGATTTCTTTATAGCCATCATAACAGACTTTGCACTTGGCCAAGTTTTACGTTAGTTCTATTTTATAGGGGAAAAAAAGGGGTGGAAGAGGGGAAAGAAGGCGGTGAGCATATCCCGACCTCACTTGGGGCGGGGGGGGAAATCCATTTTTAAAAACAAGCAAGTTTAATAAATGGTACAAAGTGTTAATCTTATTTCAATGTGATTGGAAACCACTTTGCTAATTGTGGCCAAGGAAGAAAAAGAGGAACGTGAAAGAAAACAGATTTCTGGATCTATGCATACAGAATAGTGATAGTTTTTAGTTCTTTCCCTGCACATGAAGATATCTACCATGTATTGTCACTCCTGCAAATGGGGAAACAAAAGAAATGTAGCTCTCGAACACAAGAAGTTCAGAAATGTCCCTGGGGGGTCTGTGTGTGTTGGGGGTGGGATAGAAAAATTATGTGAATTACTTTTGTTTACTGAGTAAAAAAAAATATCAAGAACTATGACAGCCTAGAAAAGATGTGCAGTGGAGTTTGGTGGGGGGTTTTTTGTTGTGTTTTTTTTTGTTGTTGTTGTTTGTTTGTTTTTTTTTGTTTGGGTGGGTTTTTTACTGATATGTTTTTAAAGGGCAAATTAAAGGACCTGACCAACTACAGAGTTGCCAGTTTGGCATCAATCCCAGGTAAAATAATTGAACAGCTGATACAGAACTCAATTAATTAGAATTAAAAGAAACTAATACAATTCATCCATAAACCCACATTGACTGAAATAACAGGCCTTGACAAGATCAACATGATCTCTTCCATTAAAGCTTACTAAATACCAGTAAGGATAAGTGTTGACAAAGATACATCAAACTTTCACAAGGCGTTTCACTTGCCGTGATTTGACCTGTTGCTTAATTAAGCATCCTGCTGTAAGAGCTCAGCAGAGGAACAACTGCCTACTGTGCCATTTCCAGATCTACTGCAAGGTGAAGACATCACCTCTACCTCTGATATTCAGGATCCAGGGCCAGCCTGGCCATTTTCCAGACCTGCTTCAGGATCACTGGCACAACACCTCCCCTCGGCACAGCTTACGAGGCATAAATAAAAGCAGTTAGAGACTGCTAGATTGAGGTGCAGCTCCTTTTCCCCAAGTTTGCTGGTACGAAGCTAAACCAGCACATTTGAGGCAGGAGAGATATAAGGACAGCTTAATGGACTAGGAAAAGTCACAGAAACAAGAGCCTGTCTGCAGACAGAGGCAGGCAGAGGGCATCAGAGATGAGGAAGGAGGAAGCCATAGAGAAAGTGAGCTAGTTCTGGTGAGGAGATTGTGAAAGGTAAACACTTGCTAAGGAAAAGAAAAAAGCCACAAATATTTTCATACGTAGGAGGCACTTTTGAAAAAGGAGGCAGGTTTTTTTGGTTGGTTGCCCCCTGCCCCCCAAATGTTTAACTTAACTGCACAATGCTTTTGGGCCCCTTTGGTTCTCATGATGGCTCTGCAGGGCCTCACACCTCTCTAGAGCACCAAACCCCCACAGCAGAGGAGTTCAGAGATGGTCCCTGCTGCCCCCCAGCAGCACAAGGCATCCTGGGGCATCTCAGGGGCTGGGCCCTTCCAGGGGGTGGAATTCAATTCTATTCCTTTCCATTTCCCTCCCCCACCAGCCAACCTTTGCAACTTCATTATAAATCTTTTCTCCCACAAAAAGAATGGTTGATATTCCCAATCTCATATTAAATCTGTGGTAAACTCCGTAGCATCTCTTTTATTTCCAAATGAATTTGCCTTATTAAAAAGTAATGAGCTATTAATTAACTTTGCACTCATACAAAGCTGTTTAATTCTCAATCCAATTAACAGCAATCTACTGAAGGATTCTAATGATTATTTTAAATTTGCTAAGAGAAACATCTCTGAGCCTTTCATAATAAGATACTTGCAGAATGGCTTGGGCTGGATCTTGCTCACATTTTAATTCAATAACATTTTTAAAATACTTCAACATCTCTCCACAACGTTATCTCTGACAACATATCATTAGATGCAAAGCAAGGCTGAAAAAAAAACTAAAACTGCTTATTTGGCAGTTGTTTTGGAGGGATTATTTTGTTTTTAGCTTTCCTGACCATATCAACATAGGCATAGAGGTTTCCAAATCCTCAAGTAGAGTTTCTGTTCAGGTAATCTGTCAGGGACTTCACACAGGTATTTGCTTTGCAAAGACCGCAGCAATAGGCTGCTTTCCACCTTTTCGAAGTGTTATGAAGTCTCCTCTGTCTGCACAGAGGAGCTTACTCACCAGCCCAATGTGGGGCTTGTCTTGTGAACAAGACATTATATCATAATATAATGTTGTATGACAACTTGTAACCATAACAATAGTGCTTATCTTGTACGACTTCTAAACTTAAATATGGGCTGGTCTTATATGGACATAAAAGTCTTTCTTGTCCAATCATGTGATTTTGGCATCTGGAGGATTTTTCCCCTCCAGACATAAGAGAACATAAACCTGTGTAACATACACACCTGCAGTCACTACCTAGACTCACCTTGCATCTTTTCTAACAGAGGAGAAAAAACTCCAGAAATCTGCCCTTTAAGGGATAGTAATTCTCTCCACCACTACAACAAAAGCATCTGAGAACTACAAAGTTGCAGCTTTTGATTCTCACTAATATTATAAGTTTTCCCGAACACAAGTGAAGAGTACACTCAGCTCAGAACACCAGAAGTAAAAGAAAGAGACTTTAATACTAAACATCACAACTGCATGTATAGTTCTTAATAAATTGCCACTGCCTACTTGAAATGAAAACTGCCAGAAAACTTGCAGATCAATATTCAATTCTGAGCCATTCTGCGGTGTGCTGTATCATATGGGTCCCAGATACCCTGTTTCAATCATGTGTTCAGAGTAGGAAATTTATAAGGTGGTTCATAACTTACCTTTGCACGTTAGCCCTTATCACACACAAAACCCATCTAGTTTAGCTTAATATATTCCCGAACCTGAAGTAATATAACCTGAAGTAGCATGTTAAAACTGATGTGCTTCTCTAGAAACATGGCAATGGTTAAAGTCAGTGGCACAAGGATGTGAGGAAGGGGCACTAAAGTACCATAGAACACAGGGCAGGTTGTTTTTTGTTTTTTTTTGTTTTTGTTTGTTTGTTTGTTTTGTTTTGTTTTTGTTTTTTTTTTGTTGTTTTTTTTTTTTAATAATACATTTCTTCTAACAGCAACATTTGGTCAGAGTCAATGTCTTTTTCTCATCCAGCTATAGGGGCTTGCTGCTGTTTACCACAAGCATACCATTTGGACCTTACCCATTTCTGCAGTCCTGATGGATTTCCCCACTTCATACACTTCTAACAGTGGAATCATACACAAGATCTGTCCCCATGACACTGGTACCCATTTAGGGAAGTGAGGCTAGGAGAGGGTGCACCACCTTGCCTATAAACAGAATCAAGTCTATGAAAAAAATTAAACAAAACAAGGAAATTGTGGCACATCCATGAGTCCCAGTTAAAGTCAGCTCTTCTCTCTGTATGTTCATGTTGGCAAGAAGCAGGATACACCAGGAGAGAAAGCTGAGTTTTCCTCATTTTATGTATTTCCAAAACAGTTGTCTAAATTTGCTTGCAAAAACTTTTGAGCCGTCCACAGTAGCAAGCCAAATCAGACACTGCTTTTTGATTTGCTATGATCCTCTAGCATTTTTAATTCTTATGTGGCATCGTGCAGGACAACTATCCAACGTGGAGCAAGGATGGTTCATCTTCGTGATTGGTGGAGAACATCTTTGGGTTTTATTTTTCTCTCTCTCAGAGACAGTTCATTCTGCATGACTCTAGTTTTTACTTTCATGCTTCATAGCCTCCTGCTTCAGAGGGGACGCTTGCTACTGCTTGATGATTTACTATCTGCCTTTGATTGAGGCTGAGGGCATTTCACATTATTTTATTATCTAATGTGTGTACACACAACGTATTTTAACTGCTGCATCCATACTCTTATTTTGCAAATCAATGCTGTGCCTCTCTCCAAATCAGAAGAGCCATCTGAAACTATTGATCTGTTCATATTTCTTTTTCTATTGATCACGTCCATCTACAGAACCAACAAGTTTTCTTTGGCAAAGAGGATGTTCGCATTATGCAGTTTTCCACATTCAGTGTAGTGACAACTGCTATTAACTTGCCCCAAAGTAACAAAAATTAAACTTCCTGAGTATTTTGTACATAACCCTCTGGACACAAACGAATCACTTGTAGTGTGGCCTCTGCCTAGTTAGACTGGGTAAATTTCTGCAGTTGACAAGGCTTCCCAAGTCTCCTAGGATGGCCAGTGAACTCTATTCCAAACATAGTAGTCAAAAAGAGTATCTGGTTTACAAAATTCAGGATCTGAAAGACAATATGAGGATGCTTTATGCTTTTACAAAGCACAGAGAGGGCTTCAAGAACCATTTACACATCTTGCTTAACCAAAGACAACCTTAGTTTGAAAACAACTCCTGTTGAACTACTAAACTATTTTCAGAGTGTTCAACAACAAAAACCACAAAAACAACCCTCCCTCTAACTTCTTCCATAAAAACTGCTTCTACAAATTCTTTCTCTCAAATTCTGTTATATAAGAAGTTCTTTACTACAGAAGTGACACAGCAGTAACTAATTACGTGCTTGGTATATTAAGGAATTAATACTTGTCATGTGACATCTGTGCCCTTACATATCCCTTCTACAAGAGGGGAAAAAACTATGGGCTGAATGTGAACCTGTACACCAGTTTTTAGACTTCAGGCACAGAAAATTCGTTTCTCTCTAGAGGTGCATATATTTTAAATGCACTCCTTCTTCCTTGATGGAATCCAACTGTGCCTCAAGTTCAAGAAAATGCTGAAACTATGGTTCCTTCATATGGATCCAGCATATGGTCCCCTCCAAAACTATCTCAGCGCAGTAGTACAAGTCTTAGGGAAATTGATGTTATGCAGCTTCACAGAAGAGTGGGCAAGTGTGTCATGACCTGGGCTGTGTCGTGCACAAACACTATGTCCAAAGCCTCACAAGTGCACTGGATTACTGTGCACAGGCAATGTTACTTCAACAGCACCTTTGCCACATGTTTAATGTATCTGAGAAGCTCTAGATAACATGCATTTTGTGTGCATAATATACATGATCAAAGAATCTTGCAACTCAGTTGAAGTTATTGATCTGACCACTCTACAGAGCATCTGGAAACAGCTACATTATGCCCAAATAACCTCAAATTCTACCACAGGCAGGAGCTCCAGATGAATTGAGAAAGGAAAAAAAACAGAGGAGTCCCAAAAACCAGAGCATCAGAGGAAGCACTATACACAGAAGTATCTTTGAAAGAACCATTTGACAAATATTACTTTCTTCGCATAGAATTTACATATTCAAGTCCACTCCCACTGAAGTCAAGCAGGCCGATCTTAAGAGCTAAACTACCTTAAAACTGAGATCAAGGTCTAAATGCAACTATATATGGGAGCAAATGGTCTCTGAAATAACAACACAATGTAAATCCAAGGGTGTTAGCCTAGAAAGTCTGCAACAGAAACCTTATCTCCCCCCTGCGTCCCCCCCCCAAGTTTTTGAAACCATGGTAGTCAGTACATTACAGGATCTCAAATAATTGATTTATGTGGATAGACCTCATTTACATAAACACCAGGAAAGACAGCAAAATAAACATCAACAGCTAAAGTTTTGGTGCAGAGAAGTGGATTTTACTAGATTTAAGATATTGTAAGCCTTTTCTTGGGATGAATTAAAAACGTTAAGGATAAGAGTTATGATAATTTAAATTCACAAAAAATTGATGGTGTTATAGATCATACTGTACTAAAATGCAGATGGGACAGGTATGAACCAGTTGCTAACACTTGGAGCAAGGACTGAAAAAAATGACACATCCAACTGAAAGAACTAAATGCAAAACAGGTAGAATACTACTGTTTAGCATATTATTTTTTTTCCTGGGAGAGTCAATAGAAAGCAGCACTGTTTTTAAAAAAAGAAGTTGTTTGGTAGAAAACTAGGCACAGAAAGTTCATGGAAGTGCAGGATCATTACAAATTAAGGGATCACTGATGCATGAAATACAACATGACTGGAATCAGGTAAACAAAGCAGTAAAACAAGAAAAATCTGTCGCAGCCTAGGCACCTTGCACCTGTAACTTCTTAAGAACTTGTTCTTTGAGTGCAAAAGGCTGTCAGTTATAAAATGAGCAATCTGTTCTCCTCAAAACAAAGGAAAACCCAAGGTCCAATTTGTGCAGCTTCAGCTTCTCCATGTTGGAAGACAATTCAAAACTATCTCAGCAGCAGCTTGAATTCACACGCTCAAAACCCAAGGATGCCATCTGCAGCTCTGCATTTACATTTAACATTAAATTGTGCTTCTGGCAATCTTCATTCTCTGCCTACAAAGCCTCAGTTTCTTACTCCAGCAGCAGTTCCTATGCCACTCTTCCAACATCCACATGTGGACTCCTAAACTAAAAAGACATCTGCACTTGAACAGTCAAAGGAAAACACGTAATCAAAATTAAATATGCATCATAGAATACTTGACATCATAATACAAGATTTACAGCAATGGTGAACACACTGACAGTGCAGATGGTCCCCAGAAACACCCACGCTGTTGACGACGTGATTTTCTCTACAACTCTTTTTCCAGCAGTACAGGGCGTGCACATGGAGAAACACAAATACCACCTTCATTTCAAAGTGCTCTCCTTTGCACAGCCCAAGAACCAATTTGATGATGCCTGCTGTAGTTCTGATATGGACCAAAGCACTGCAGTGATCATTATTTTCAAGCACAGCATGGTCGTGGGCCAGGGAATCTACAGGCAATGCTGGGAACATGCTGCCTTCACAACCACCACTAAAACCACCCCACAGTCTTTAAAAATCACTCATCTCTATCAACATCTACCACTAACTGCACCTCCTGTTTATAAAGTAATTCTTTTAATCTTGGATTTATCTTAAAGTCTTGAGGATGCATAATTTGCATGCAGAACAGCTTATTATAAATCGTCTCGCAAACAAGAACAACTACAAAGTCACTTTGTACAACTTTCAAAGTTGAACAGTTCTAAAAAAAAAAAAAACAGACAGAAATCCAGTTACTTGCAGCACAGCATCCCGTTATTTAGTGCCAAGACACTTTCCAAGAGCTATTACACCATTCATACGGTGCATGGGTATTTCTGTGTCAATATGGATCAGCCCCTGCAATGTGTAACTGATTTTCCATAGTATACATTAAGTGTAGTCAAACAACTTAAGGCCTTAATAGATATTTCAGCAGATCGAAAGAAATACAAATGAGTAAAGGCATTTTGATGTTTGCTACCACTTACAGTTTAGAAGCTTTCAGGACACATATGTTTAATCAGAGAGAGTGTTGATTAGGATCACGGCTGAGTGATTATTTATTGACATGTGCATAGACGGATGAAAACAGAATGGGATAATTGGTTCCTTGCCAGCATAGCTGGCAACCGTTATTGACCATTTTTTATTTTTGGACATCGGCCCAAATATAATACCGTAGGTGCCAGTTAAGCTTTACATCCAGCAAAAGTGAACCTACACGCATAACTTCACATATATGATTAATCCTTTTTAATACTGGGCCAAGCTACTCCCAAACCCTGACAGTTAGTCAGGGCCTCCATCTGCATGTGTTACAGAGCAGTTACACACGCACACACATTATTTTCAGCAATCCAAGAAGAAAAACATGTTGGCATTTAAAAAAAAAACACCAAAAACACACAGCAGCAGGTAGATGCATTTTAGGCACTTGGTATGAAGCAGTAATCACCACCTTTCTCTCACAGCCCAATATTGAAACGAGGGAAGAGCAAATGTTTGCTTTTCTGAGAAGGGCGATATTCCAACAGATGAGAAATAGAACCACCAAATATTGACAGAGTGTGAGGATTTGCAATCAAAGCGGCATAAGGTCTCGGTCCCTGTTGGGACTTGAACTAAGCACCTTCACCTCCTAGGAGTGCTTGGTCTATCAGCTGAACTGGTGGCAATAATCCTGTCTAAGGTCTGCAAACAGAGCTATCATGCTCACAAAAGAAGATCACAAGAAGAAAGATGGCTCAAAAATTGCTGGGACCCATCTGTTTCAACAAAGCTGCAAGTAGGGAATGGTTGTGGGTCAGCTCCAATGAGTCAACAGGAGCCTTTCCACCTATTTTGATGGGCTTTGAAGCAGACCCTTAAGCACAGCTGCTCACTTGTTAATATGCAAACCTTTTAAATACATTCAAAGAATGCCTCCACATCTCCTCTACGTGGCTGAGGTCATATCCAAATTTCAGATGCTTGTGTTCTATCTGTGAGTGGCATCAATGAAAGCAAGATAGATCAGAAACACAGATTTTTTCAATCTAAAACTTAATCTACCAATTCCCTCCTCCCCCTCACATCCCCCCCCCAAGCCTTTTCTTAAGCATCCTGCTTATTTTACTGCAAATTACCATACCTGAAAAGACACTTTGGCCCATATATGTAAATTACAATCTTTCCACAGACTCTTTTTTAGCACTGTAATTTACCTTTAATAATTAATAGCAAAGAAATTAAAAACAAAATCTCAGCATTTATTTATGGGATTGCTAATCAACTTTCCAACTTCGTTAGAATTATGAGAACTCTCTTCAAGACCTCCCTAGAAAAGGAAGGTCTTCTGCACCTCTTCTGTATTGGACTATGTGCATAAATAGGTATACACACACACACACACACACACACACACTCTTGCTTGAACCTTTGTAATTGCAGAATGAAGACACAGAAAACTTGAAACTTGTCTGCAGTGTTAAGAGTCAAAACACAAGCGTGCCAACTGTTTGAATTGCAAGCAGCTACATTATTTTAAGTTTTAAACCCTAAGAACAAGGCGGGAAAGGGGAGGGGAATCAACCCTAAAGCAAAAAGCTTAATTTCTTATTTTGAAGACATAAAAAAACACGTTTCAGAAGGCCACAAGGCTTTGTGGTAGCAGGGTGGTTATTCCCAGCTTTGTTTTCTCAGCAGGGATCACCAATTTGTGCAGATGGGGTTTGTCTTTGAATTGAAGGATATTAATCTGCACAAAAACTAAGAGCATCACTTGACTCAACCTCTGATTTGGGGTAAAATTTACAACTTTGTGTTTTCTACCACAACAGAAAATATACGTGGCTGGGATAGGACACATGTGGGGCAGAGAAACAACTGAACTTACTTTCAGAGTTCATCAGATTCCCAAAGCCAGCAGAGGCTTCACAAAAACATTTCTCTTACTATCAAATTCAGAAATATTTCTGCATATGCAAACAGACACCTATTAGTAATTCTGACAAGCAACAGTCTGTTCATATCTACCACTAAGCACAGACACTTTAAGAGATTTGGAGGCAGGTGCTGGGAGGGGGAAGGTAGTCAGCTATATATGCAGGGCTTTATCTGTATGACAAAGCAGCACTAAGAGAAAGCAATTTAGAAGCTGGCATTAACTTCCTTACTTTAATACCTCCAAGTTAAAAAAATCAATAGATTTTAATTGTTCAGTACAAAGTAATGTTTCACTCTGAATTGAAGCAAAATTTTTCCATGTTCTCTGCTAAAGAAAGCTCCTCAACAAGTATTGAGTATCGATCAAGATTTTTCTCAGCAGTAAAAGAAACTCAATTTCAACCTCCTATAATATAAAACTTGAGAGTTTCCAACAAAAAAATTAAGCAATGCTCCATGAATACAGTAAAAGTTGTCACCATTTTTTTGTCACCCCTATCTTCCCACCCCCTCCAAGAAGTTTCTGGTTTATCAACTTCATTGACACCAAAAGTACATGTTCTAAGGTAATATAGTTCTGTCCAAGACATCCTGTTCAGCTGTTAAGATTCTTCAGAGCAGGCAAGAAACAAAGCAGGATTATTTAACAGTCTTTTTTTTTTTTGCAATAGATGTAGTTAAAAAAAAATCAGTGGTAGGAAATTATAATAGGGACATTAAACAAGGCAATATATCTCTGGATTCTGCATTAAAAAGACAAAAAAAACTCTCTTAAGATGTTTTGCAACTAGAACACTGAAACACCAACTTACTAGAAGACACATTACAGCCTTTGGTAACTACCTGGTATCACAGCTCCTTTGCAGTGTTTAGTTTTCAAGAACACTGTCATAATGAGATCTCAGCATCCCACTGGGCAGAAATATTGATTGCGGTTCCATTTAACACAGCTGCACAGCTGGTGTCCCAGGCAGAGGGGTTTGGCCCTTACACCCCCAGAACCCTCCAAGGGCTGAGGGCCAGCAGCAAGAGACAGCATCCATCTGATACAGCAAGCAAGAGCCTCTCCACCAGCAGATTTGCCATCCTGACCAGGATCCATCTGAACTAGGATGGAGGTTACAGCCTCAGGTAAGGGAGGGACCAGAGGACAGGGGAAGTGAACCCAGCAGAGCCATCAGGACAGTCAGGGCTGGAGCACTTGCCCTCAGAACAGGGGACAAAGGAACTAGGCGTTCTCCAGATAACAACTCAGAATACCCAGAATCACAGGAAAAAAAAAAAAAAACAAAAACACAAACAGGAATAAGAGTTACCAGTTTTCAGCTGACCTAAAACATCCCTTATATTGCATTTTCCTCCTGTTCTTGCCTTACTCTTCTTTCTTACAACTCCCTGATTTTCCTTCTGCCTCCTTCCTCTTACAACCCATCACGCCTAAGGACTCCCTGAAGTGGCTTTACAAACTAATTCAGTCTCAGGCCCCTTTATCAGCACAACTGATATCCTCCTCCCACCCAAACAGTGCTCAAAACAGAAGATACAGAACCAGGGCGGCTTCCAGCACGCATTCAGAAGAGAGACCGACTCAGCACTACCTTTGTTTCCCCCTCCTATATTCCACTGAGGAAAGGAATTTTCTTTCAAGGCTGGAAAAAATGCTTCTTGCAGCATAAGTCTTTGCAGGGAGAACTCTTAAATCATCTGTGGAACAGCAAGTCACTGAACAGACTAACAGCAGCCCAGCTCCTCCCATGGTTTCTCAAGAATTAAGAAGTCCTCGCTTTCCTCCAGCTGGTAGCAGGTCCTTTAGGGAGGCATACAGAGTAGAGTATGGCCTGGGATGCTCTGAAAAGAGGTGCATGATCCTTTATTTACATCCACTTGCATATTGCCTGGGCTCAGCACAGCTCATTTCTCTCTCACCGCTTGCTTTGTTCGCTCCTTCCTCCTTCTGAGCTTTGGAAGTTCCCTTGTACTATCCAACTTGTACTTCTTTGCTACTGCCCTTCCTTATCATCGCTCCTAAACAGGACTAATAGCCAATATTACCAGCAATTTAATACGAGGATAACATTACGCAGGCATTTGTGGGTTTTCTCACAGAGATGGAAACTCTCTTGGTCAATGAGCCAAACTGGAGAGTTTGCTCCATCCACAAGTGAAATTTGAAGGGCTGCAGCTACCTTAACAGACTGCTGAGCTCGGCATTTTTCAACACAGCTTGTTTCCTTCTGCTCAAGATCATACACATTTATAGATCCTTATGCTAGCCAGGATCACATCTTACACTAACATGGGGTATTTTTTCTCTGCTCTGCCCAGATTGGTATGAAGCCCCCAGGGTTGGGGCTAATGTTGCAGTTCTCCAGTTCTGAGTAGAAGATGGGATGTTATGACTGGGAAACACCCATTATCTGACAAGTCTCATGTCTTTTAAAGATGCTGCTGAGGCCGACTTTGGTCTGGCAGTGGCTGTCACCTTGTGAGCACTCAGAGACTAACCAAAGCCTCTACAGCCAGAGGGAAGCCAGTACAACCAAGGCAATCAGCTGATCCAGACAAGAACCTTCACAAACCAGGAGTTCATTCAGACTCAGAGGAAAAGAGTCTTTTGATCTAGTTACATGCAGAAGTCTACATAAATGTCTATCCCTTTCCTCACCGAAGCAGCAGGAGCTCAGAGCAGAGGCTTGCCCTGCCCTGAGGAGCTTTCTCTTACCTTGTTCAATGCATGCATTTAAAATACTATTAATCATGTTTTGAAGACTACTTGCAGTGCTTGCAGTTTACAGACTACTGCAAGCAGGTCATCAAAGTCATATTTTGCAAATCATTACATTTAATAAGATTGATCCGAGCAGGCAGAGCGACAGTGTTACCAATCCTGTAACAGGAACTAGAAGTACCAACAGAGCCAGGCATGATCACACAAAATGAACAACCATAGGCCAGGTAAAGCTGTGATGCGTTTGAGCAGTGTCCTGGGTTGAGTGACACAGGACTAATTTCTCTTCTAATACTGGGGAAAACTCCACTTTTGGAAGACTCTAGTGTCTGAATTTGTGAAAATACTTAGAGCCAGCTGGGCTCTGTGGGATTCAAGGTCTCAGTGTTTTCAAGCCTTGCCAGGCACAGGGATGAGGAGGAGCAAGGCCTGGCCATTTGACCCAGGCTGTCCAACATGATTATTTCATACCATGAACATCACATTCTACATAAATTAGAAAGTTTGCTGCGTAGTTTCTCTCTCCCTCTATGGCAGCAGTCCAGAGAAACTCCTTGCCCCGGTGCCGGACCCCTGAGCCCTTCCCTTCCTCCCGAAGCCGTTGCGCTCACAGTGTCTGACGTTTTCTGTCCCCTGCGGGGAGTGCACAGCTTCCTGCTGATATAATTGGTTGAGTATAATTCTTGTATATCTTATATTAGTATCGGGATTAATACCGGTTTCTTTAGTATTACTGTTAATTATTTAGTCTTATCATATTAAATCTATTTGTATTTCAACCCTTGTGTTTCCTTGCTTTCCCGGATCCCCCTTTCTGGGTGGGGAAGGGTCATCGGGTGATAGAATAATTCCCTAAGCGACAATAAGTTATTATGGGTTTTCTCAAACCATAACAGACAGCCAATATCCACAATACAGAGTAGAAATCATCTTCTAGAGAGCTCTTTCTCTAGTCATGTTTAATTCCAACAATGAAACAGACCTCCTTTTTTTCCTACAAAGGCTGTTATGCTCTTATTTAAAATGTGAACAAATGCAAAGATAAGTTTAAAATACAGTGCTGGCAGAAGAAGCATTTTCCTACAGTCTTGGAGGTACCAAATAAGCAATATTACTTTGTAGCGCCACTGCCAATAAAAGGGTTAAAGTTGTTTCTGTTTCACCTCAAACCAGGACAACCATGAACAGCCCCAACTCATTCAACTTACCATGAGAGAATAAATTGTCTTTGTTTTCCGATTTACAGAATTTGAACACACTAAGGTCAATTCTACAAAGCCAAGCCACGCCACCTGGACAGTAAGGATACCTCCAGAATTTAACGAGGTTTGAGCCCTAGCAGCCTTTTCAGGTCTCCAAAAGACAAAAAATTGTTAAAAAAAGTCTCCGCTTCTAGCGGAAAACATCCTAGAATAAGTCAGTATTTCACCTACAAATCTCTCTCCCCTCTTGTATGTTGTCTCAAAAATAGAATTAGTATGTTTTTCATTAAATGAAAATATAACAGCAACTGACACACTGATTATTACCTTTCTGTACCTAGTGGACAGCACTGAGACAATAAATCAGGATGAGCTAACATAATATACCAATTTATTCAGCAAATCCAAATATTTGATTAAGCACAAACTAAAATTTAATCAAACAAGAAGCACCTGGGAAAATACTGCCCTACATACCAGCTATCTCCAAATAAAATCCTAAAACAGATATTTGTGTAAAAATACAGACAGACAAAATGTGCAGATCCAAGCAGGTATTGCATTAGGGTTGCACCGATCCGTGCAGATCATGAAAACATGCGTGTGCATGCACATGCCCAGACACAAGTATTACAAGACAGACATTGATGTATTGGTGCAAATCCAGCAAAGGGCCACAAATATGGTTAAGGGACTGGAGCATGCGACATACAAGGAGAGGCTGGGAAAGCTCAGTCTCAGGACAGATCACAGGGAGAGATACGGATTTGATGGGTGGACTGTTCGGTGGATAAGGAACTGGCTGGATGGTCGCATCCAGAGGGTGGTGGTCAATGGCTTGATGTCCAGATGGAGAGGGGTCACAAGTGGTGTCCCTCAGGGATCCGTACTGGGACAGGTGTTGTTCAACATCTTCATCAATGACACAGACAGTGGGATCAAGTGCACCCTCAGCAAGATTGCCAACAGCACTAAGCTGAGTGGTGCGGTCAATGTGCCAGAGGGACAGGATGTCATCCAGAGGGACCTGGACGAGCTAGAGAGGTGGGCCCAAGCAAACCTTATGAAGTTCAACAAGGCCAAGTGCAAGGTCCTACACTTGGGTCAGGACAATCCTCATTATCAATACAG